>CAUYLG010017685.1:0-25606 GCA_963573385.1 Cacajao melanocephalus | reverse complement strand
GAGTGTCAGCCACGGTGATAAATGTTGCATGGGACAGAACCACAGACATTTTCACAAAAACCTGGAGGACCCTAGAAGGGGCTCCCTTGTAACAAGTGGGGTGCACGGCAGCTCTTCCTGTCACCATAGTGAGGGACACCTCTTCCTCCGGCACTGAACACCTTTCACGCCATGGAAGTTATGGCTGCACTGGTTGAGGTATAACACCACTTGTGTTGAGGTAGAGTTGAAGGGGCCCTCAATGTCCCTTGCAGATGGGATGTGCACTGGTTAGCAAGAGCACAGAGGTGGAGTGCATGGGGTTTGAGTAGGGTAAATGAAGCTGAAGTGTAGGGTGTATTACCACATCATATATGCACACGTGATTTATTGTTTTCTTTTTCTTTTTTCTTTTTTTTTTCCCCACTTTCAACTGTCTTGATCGAGTCATATGATTTATTTTTCATCTTTTAATTTTTGGGGGGGATGGAGTCTCGCTCTGTCGCCAGGCTGGAGTGCAGTGGTGGGATCTCAACTCAGTGCAACCTCTGCCTCCCGGGTTCAAGCAGTGCTTGTGCCTGAGCCTCCCTAGTAGCTGGGATTACAGGTGTGCCCCACCACACCTGGCCAATTTTTGTATTTTTAGTAGAGACGGGGTTTCACCATAGTGGCCAGGCTGATTTCAAACTCCTGACCTCAAGTGATTCACCCACCTCGGCCTCCCAAAGTGCTGGAATTACATGTATGAGCCACTGTGGCCAGCCTGATTTTTAATTATAGACATAGTGTTCTAGCTATGCCACCCAGGCTGAACTAGGCTTTAGAGATCTTCCTGCCTCTGCCCCTCTGCAGCCTGGGGTAGTTTGGACAACAGGTGAACATTATCATATTTGCAACCACCACCACTCTAGTTTGGAGAATTTTCATCACCCCACAGAGGCTTATTCCCATGTGTAGGCGGTTCCCTCCCGACTCTTCCACCCAGACCCTGGCAGCCACTCCGCACCTCTCTAGCTCTGGATCTGCCTCTTGTGGGCATGTCACCTAGACCAGTCTTGAATGGGTGGCCTGTTGAGGATAATGGGTGGTCCTGGTTTCTGCAGTGTGAATCTTGACACTGAAGCCTGGTCTCTGGAGGGAAGCAGGAGGCTGGGAGAACTGGGCAGAACATCACTTTGGAATGGAGAGGGGCAGGCAGAGCCTGATGTCTGGGAAGCTCACAAGGGTGGCAAACCCCATGTTCCTCCCTGAGAACTGTGAAGTGTCCCCTCTGGGACACTGGAAGTTTTCCCTTTGCTCCCCTTTGCCCTTTATTTCACACTTTTTTTTTTTTAAAGATGGGGTTTCACCATAATTGTCAGGCTGGTCTGGAACTCCTGACCTCAGGTGATCCACCCGCCTAGCCTCCCAAAGTGCTGGGATTACAGGCGTGAGCCACCGCGCCTGGCTTGTTCACAGTTTTTTGTCTGAAGATTTATCTTTTACTGAGGCCTTTTTCGGCTTTCCTACACTTTTTTTTCTTTTTTTTTTTTTTTGAAGCCGAGTCTTGCCCTGTCACCCAAGCTGGAGTGGCTGGATGTCGGTGCACTGCAACCTCCGTCTCCCAGGTTCAAGGGATTCTCCTGCCTCAGCCTCCCGAGTAGCTGGGATTACAGACACCCGCCACCACACCCGGCTTGTTTTTGTATTGTTAGTAAAGTCCGGGTTTCCCCATGTTGGCCAGGCTGGTCTCGAACTCCTGACCTCCAGTGATTCACCTGCCTTGGCCCCTCAAAGAGTTGGTATTACAGGCGACAGCCACCGTGCCAACCTCCCACTGGGCTCTTCTTTGGCGGCCCCTTGTGGAGCTGACCTTCCTCTGGGGCATCCTGGCGGCGGGGAGTGGCGTGCAGAGAGCCTTCGCGAAGCTCCACTGCCTGGCCGCTGCCGCTCCTCCCCCATCGCTGGAGCTACTGAGACCCACAGTGGAGGTGGGGGGAGAACCGAATGAAACCCAGAACTTGCTTTTTTTTTTTTTTTTTGAGATGTAGTCTCACTCTGTCGCCAGGCTGGAGTGCAATGGGCCAATCTTGGCTCACTGCAACCTCTGTCTCAAGTGATCCTCCCACCTCAGCCTCCTGAGTAGCTGAGATTACAGGCACACATACCACCACCTCTGGCTAATTTTTTTTTTAATACTGTCACTCTTAGGATATGCTTAAGTTACTTCTGGCTAATTTTTGTACTTTTTGTAGAGATGGGGGGGTCTCCCTATGTTGCCCAGGCTGGTCTCAAACTCTTGGGCTCAAGTGATCCATCTGCCCTGGCTTCCCAAAGTGCTGGCTGTAATGCCAGGAGTTTGGGAGACCACAGTTGACTGGATGGATTCCCTAGCAACAAACGCTCCAGGGAGAGAATGGTGATTTCTCAACTGTCAGTCAGCAAGGGGCTAGTATATATTGAAAAGGTTCAGGCTGGGCACGGTGGCTCATGCCTGTAATCCCAGCAATTTGGGAGGCTGAGGTGGGTAGATCACAAGGTCAGGAGTTCAAAACCAGCCTGGCCAAATGGTGAAACCCCATCTCCACTAAAAATTATCAAAAAATTAGCCAGACACCGTGGAAGGCGCCTATAGTCCCCCTCAGCGGGCTGAGGAAGGAGAATCACTTGAACCTGGGAGGCGGAGGTTGCAGTGAGCCAAGATCGGGCCACTGCATTCCAGCCTGGATGACAGAGCGAGACTCTGTGTCAAAAAAAAAAGAAAAAAAAAAAGAAAGGGTTCAGGGCATGTCACCCCAAAGTCCATCGCATCAGCCTATGGATTATTTTGACCAGGGCTTCCTTGAGAAAAAACAGATGCATCTGACTTCCCCCTTCCCACGTAAAAGCAGATCGTAAAATTTCTTATGAGAAAAATGCTCTTCCTGAGACAGGAAGAGAAGCATGTTCCCATCAGCAGAGGCGAGGAGTCCATATGCTAAACAACTCTGCTAACTTAACCCTTATCTTCCACGAGTTCCCCACGGTTTCCTACCCGCTTCCTGTAGCCCAAGCCCCTTTGTCTTCTCACATCTCCACAATTTATCATTTTTTTTGTTGTTGTTGCTGTGATTGAGACAGTCTACCTTTGTCACCCAACCTGGAGTGCGATGGCGCCATCTCGGCTCACTGCAACCTCTGCCGCCCAGGTTCAAGTGACTGTTCTGCCTCAGCCTTCCCAGTAGCCAAAATCACAGGCATGTGCCACCACGCCTGGCTAATTGCAGGGTTTTGCTATGCTGTCCAGGCTGGAGGGCAGTGGCACAATCATAGCTCACTGCAGTCTTCAACAACTGCGCTCAAGCGATCCTCCCACCTCAGCCTCTTAAAGTACTGGGATTACAGGTGGTAGCCATCATGCCAGGCCCCAAAGAAGTCTTTAAGCTTCAGCCGCTCACAGTGGCTATTGCCTGTAATTCCAGCACTTTGAGAAGCTTAGGTAGGAGGATCGCTTGAGCCCAGGAGTTGAAAGCTGCAGTGAGCTATGACTGAACTCCAGCCTGGGCAACAAAGTGAGACCCTATCATGAAAGAAAACCATAGGCTGCCCACAGTGCAAAGTGCCTGTGATCCCAGCACTTTGGGAGGCCAAGACAGGCGGATCACTTGAGGTCCGGAGTTCAAGACCAGCCTGGCCAACATGGTGAACCCATGTCGCTAGTAAAAATACAAAATTTGCCTGGCATGGTGGCAGGCACCTGTAATCCCAGCTATTCGGGAGACTGAGGCAGGAGAATTGCTTGAACTCGAGAGGCGGAGGTGGCAGTGAGCCGGGATCACCCCACTGCATTCCAGCCTGGGCCACAGAGCAGAGACTTGGTCTCAAAAAAAAAAAAAAGGCCGGGCGCGGTGGCTCACGCCTGTAATCCTAGCACTTTGGGAGGCTGAGGTGGGTGGATCACCTGAGGTCAGGAGTTCAAGACCAGCCTGGCCATCATGGTGAAACCCCATCTAAAAATAAAATAAATAAAATAAATAAAAAATAATAAATAAATAAATAAATAAATAAAAAGGACACTTGAGATGCTGGTTACTGGCACCATTGTGCCCTCTAGTGGCCCGCATGGAAAAGCGCATCACGAGCTACTGCTATTTATCGAGTTTTCGAAGCTTGGACTTTAGATTCCATTTTGAAGTTCAATTTAGATTTAGGTCAAATTCTCCACCAAAGGGTGGAGAGACGTGGTGGCCAGCAAAGGAGAGGCAGTGGTCGCAGCCAAGCATTTGCACTGTGGACATTTTGGAAGGTGGAATCACAAGGACTCTTGAGTTCGTTTGTGCTTTGTTTTTTATTTTGGGCAGGAGCAGTGGCTAACGCCTGTAGTTTGGGAGACTGAGGAGGGAGGATCGTCTGAGCCCATGAATTTGAGATCAGCCTGGGCAACAAGTGAGACCCTGTCTCTAAAAACAAATAAATAGGCCAGGCTCAGTGGCTCACCCCTGGAATCCCAGCACTTTGGGAGGCCATGGTGTGCAAATCACCTGAGGTCAGCAGTTCAAGACCAGCATGCCTACAATGGTAAAATCCCGTCTCATCTAAAAATATAAAAATTAGCCAGGCGTGGTGGCGTGCACCTGAAGTCCCAGCTACTTAGGAGGCTGAGGCACCAGAATAGTTTGTATCCAAGATGTGGAAGTTTCAGTGAGCCGTGATCGCACCACTGCAATCCAGCCTGGGCAACAGAATGAGACACTGTCTCAAAAAAAAATTCTTTTTAATAAATAAATAAATATTTTACAGGGAGCTTTTCTTTATATAAACAGCTACAAATCGATAAAATGCCAACAATCTAACAGAAAAATCACCAAAAAACAAGAAATTTAAGTAGCTTTCAAACATATGAAATCCTAACTATATTTAAACCTTAGTCCATAAGAGAAATGCAAATTTAAACTCCCAAGAGATAACATTTTTAACTGTAAGGTCATATATATAATTTAAATATATACATTATACTCAGCCAGAATATGCGAGAAGGACTCAAATAGACTTTGCGTGCTAGGGAAGATGTTAGACTCCAGTAACAGCGAGTGTGTATGCGATAGGTATAATAGACGCAGGTCAGTAAACCAAATTTGACCTAAATACTAACTGAACTTCAAAATGGAATTTAAATTGCCGTCTTCCAAAACTCAGCAACAGTAGCTCAAGATGCGCTTTTCCATCGCGGCCACCAGAGGACGCGCCAGGCGAGGCCCCTCTCAGGCACAGCTGGGGCTCCGCTCCGGCAAGCATTTCCTCCTCTGGCCAGTAGGGGGCAGGGATGAACAACTCCAGAGTTGCCTGGGCACTACCGCGTGATAGATGAGAAGGCATTAAGTGCCAGAGTCCTGGGTTCAAACCTGAGCTCCACCAGTTGCCAGCGAGAGGACCCCCTTTAAGAGCTCTCTTGGCTGGGAGCGGTGGCTCACGCTTATAATCGCAGCACTTTGGGATTACTGCCGGGGCGGGCAGATCCCCTGAGGTCAGGAGTTGAAGACCAGCCTGGACAACACAGTGAAACCCCATCTCTGCTAAAAATACAAAAAAAAAAAAAAAAAAAAAAAATTACTCGAGCGTCCGGGTAGCCGCTTGTAATCCCAGGTACTTGGGAGGCTGAGGCAGGAGAATCTCTTGAACCCGGGAGGCGGAGGTTGCAGTGAGCCAAGGTGGTCCCACTGCACTCCAGCCTGAGCAACAGAGCAAGACTCCATATCAAAAAAAAAAGTTCTCTTTAAGCTTCATTTTCTCCTTTTCTAAAATAGGGCCAATAAAACACTTGTCACAGCTGCGTCAATGTTAACAGTTTGATATTAGTGACCCTAAAACAGCTTCATATCCTGGCCCCAAAGGGACCAGATGACCCTAGGTTCCATGAACCTGCTTTTCCCAAGCTGATGTCTGTAGGATGTGGAATGGCCTTCCAGGAAGACGAAAATAAAAATGTTCCTGGGAATGGCTCATGCCTGTAATCCCAGCACTTTGGGAGGCCGAGAAGGGTAGATCACAAGGTCAGGAGTTCGAGACCAGCCTGTCCAACATGGTGAAACCCCATCTCTACAAAAATTAGCCAGGCATGATGGCGGGTGCCTGTAATCCCAGCTACTCGGGAGGCTGAGGTGGAAGAATCACTTGAACATGGGAGGCAGAGGTTGCAGTGGGCCAAGAACTCACCATTGCACTCCAGCCTGGGCCAGAGAGCCAGATTCCATCTCAAAAAATTTTTAAAAAATTTAAAAATGCAAAAAGATAAAAAATAAAAATAAAAAATTTAAAAATGCTTCTGGAAGGAGCTGGGTGAGTTAGGTGGCCTGAGCTTGTGGTCCAGCTACTCGGGAGGGATTTGGAAATGCAGAATCACATGGGTTTCATTTTTGTCTTTTCATTTCCCTCCTCAGACCCTCTAGGACACTGTAAGTGATTGAGAGGTCACCTCTAAACCGTCATTTGTCATTTATGTGGGCTCTTTGGCTGGATCTAGAAACCAGACTGACACAGGCAGCTTAACAATGGAAAAGGATACACACGTTATGAGTTTTTCTTTTTTTTTTTTTTTTTAAAGATGGGGTTTCACCATGATGGCCAGGCTGGTCTTGAACTCCTGACCTCAGGTGATCCACCCACCTTGGCCTCCCAAAGTGCTAGGATTACAGGCGTGAGCCACTGCGCACTGCCGTTTTTCATGTATTAATACATCACACGGGGATCTTCACGAGAGAGTGAAGAAGTAACCAAAATAAAATGCTTTATTTTTTACTTTTATTTATTTGTTTGAGATGGAGCCTCGCTCTGTCGTCCAGGCTGGAGTGCAGTGGCCCAATCTCAGCTCACTGCAATGTCTGCCTCCCGGGTTCAAGCAATTCCCCTGCCTCAGCCTCCTGAGTAGCTGGGACTACAGGTGCACGCCACCATGCCCAGCTAATTTTTGTATTTTTAGTAGAGATGGGGTTTCACTATGTTGGCCAGACAGGTCTCAAACTCCTGAGCTCATGATCTGCCTGCCTCAGCCTCCCAAAGTGCTGGGATTCCAGGTGTGAGGCACCCACCCAGCCTGGTTGCCCATTTTTGTGATTATTTATTGATGATATGCTTAAAAAAAAAAAAAGAGTGGATTATTCCTGCCTCCCCTCTTTAAACCATACACAGTAACTTCTTGATGTGGCCATGGCATCTGTAACCTGTCATGGTGCTGGCGGGAGTGTAGCAGTGAGGAGGACCAGAGGTCACACTCCTGGCTGTTTCGGTTTTGGTGGGATTTGACTGGTTTCTTTACCGCAACCTGTTTTATCAACAATGTCTTTATGACCCGTATCTTGTGCCGACCTCCTATCTCATCCTGTGACTTAAAATGCCTTAACCATCTGGGAATGCAGCCCAGTAGGTCTCAGCCTCACTTTACCCAGCTCCTACTCAAGATGGAATTCTCTGGTTCACATGCCTCTTGATAGAACCACTGGGATTACAGGCATGAGCCACATGCCCAGCCAGATGCTTTTATACAAAGGGGATAGATTTCTAGGGGAGGTGCCAGGAGATGCGTGGGGGTAGGTAACCCCAGTGGAAGCTGAGGGATATCTCATTCGCATCTTTATGCAGGTCCATCGAAGCCCTGAGTTCTCAGTCTCTGGTGATAGGGGCTGTTATCTCTTCCGGGTGTGGGGGGTGCCCCTCCCAGAAGAATTTCAGGCTTGCTGCCTGCAGGAAGAGGCGAGTCAGCTAAGCCCTTCTGAAACTACAATTTCCCCGATGTTTTCAGCTTGAAATAGTCAGGCTACCCATTCAGCAGATTTTGGGATGGCACGTCCTTCAGGCCTTCAACACTAAGTTGCAGCACAGTGAATTTCCAGGAGGGAGAAGATGGGATCCAGCATTCCCCTTGTTTTTCTTTTTTTTTTTTAAATTTTTTTTTTCATTTTTTCCTTGTTAAGACTTTCATACAGAATCCCCTTGTTTTTCTTATATCTTCCTTATTATTATTATTATTTTTTAAGATGCTGTCTCTCTGTCACCCAGGCTAGAGTGCAGTGGCGTGATCCCGGCTCACTGCAACCTCTGTCTCCCGGGTTCAAGCGATTCTTCTGCTTCAGCCTCCTGAGTAGCTGGGATTACAGGGGCATGCCACCATGCCCAGCTAATTTTTGTATTTTTAGTAGAGACAGGATTTCACCATGTTAGGCTGGTCTGGAACTCCTGACCTTGTGATCTGCCAATCTAGGCCTCCCAAAGTGCTGGGATTACAGGCGTGAGCCACCATACCCGCCCTATCTTCCTTATTAATAAATTAGTGACTATATGTGATTAAATACGCCGGGTTTCAAAATTTCAGTTTTTTTTTTTTCATGCATGTTGCAGGGAATTTATTTTCTTTTTTTTTTTTCAAGGAGTTTTTAAAGCATAAAAACTGGCTGGCTGGGCGCGGTGTCTTATGCCTGTAATCCCAACACTTTGGGAGGCTGAGGCAGGCAGATCACTAGGTCAGGAGTTTGAGACCAGCCTGACTAACATGTTGAAACTCCCATCTCTACTAAAAATCCAAAAAATTAGCCGGGCATGGTGGTGTGCCTGTAATCCCAGCTACTTGGGAGGCTGAGGCAGGAGAATCACTTGAACCCGGGAGGCAGAGACTGTAGTGAGCCGAGATTGTGCCGTTGCACTCTAGCCTGGGCAACAGAGTGAGACTCTGTCTCAAACAAGAAAAAGAAGCCAGGCGCGGTGGCTCACGCCTGTAGTCCCTGCACTTTGGGAGGCCAAGGTGGGCGGATCACGAGGTCAGGAGTTCGAGACCAGTCTGGCCAACATGGTGAAACCCCATCTCTATTTAAAAAAAAAAAGAAAGAAAAAGAAATGAAGGATGGGATGCTCACTAAGCAGGTGGCACGCTGCTTAGCAAATAGTCAATGCCCAATCAGTGTGAGCCGTCATTCACCCAGCTACCTGATATATCCATCTTCTAACTCATAGATTCTCCCCCAGGTCTGCCTCATCAGGGGTCGTTAACTCACTCATCTATTCACAGGACAAGCTTCCTGCATGCCAGCAGCTAAGCTCTCTCACATCAGAGACCGTGGCTGATCATGCCCTGCCTGGAGGAGCTCCCAGTCTGATGGGGAAGGTGCTCCCAGCAGTGGAACCTGTGTGGTGAGCTAATTGCAGACATTTGCTTCCCAGGGATCTGCACCTCTTTCTCATAGTCAGTTTATTTCTACCCTACGTGTTCCCTTTTCTTGCTTCTTCACATTCTTGCGAAATGTGCTCCCCAGTGCAGTTAGCCAAGGTGAGAGCTGGGGCTGCAGACTCTAGAGAAGATTATATTCCCTCTGGGTTTCAGTGTTCCCATCTGTGAAATGGGTCGGTGATAAGAGCCTTTCTGGTTGCTCTCCAACCTAAATACTCCCAATGAGCGAATATTTTTTTAAAAAATCAAGTCTTGGGCTGGGCGCGGTGGCTCACGCCTGTAATCCTAGCACTTTGGGAGGCAGAGGTGGGTGGATCACCTGAGGTCAGGAGTTCCAGACCAGCCTGGCCAACATGGTGAAACCCCTCCTTCTCTACCAAAAATACAAAAATTAGCTGGGTGTGGTGGCTCAAGCTTGTAATACCCGATTTTCAGGAGGTTGAGGCAGGAGAATCACTTGAAACCGGGAGGGAGAGGTTGCAGTGAACCGAGATATCGCCACAGCACTCACTCTAGCCTGGGTGACACAGCGAGACTCCCTCTCAAAAGAAAAAAATTAAGGCTCTTGGCTGGGTGTGGTGACTCACACCTTAATCTACACCAGCAGTTTTGGAGGCCAAGGCAGGATGACTGCTTAAGCCCAGGAATTCTACAAGAGCCTGGGCAATCTTTTTTGTTTTTTTTTTTTCTTTTTTGTTTTGTTTTTTGATTTTGAGATGGACTCTAGCTCTGTCACCCAGGCTGGAGTGCAATGGCTCAATCTCGGCTCACTGTAACCTCTGCCTTCCAGGTTCAAGCGATTACAGCTGGGATTACAGGTGCCCACCACCAGACCCAGCCAATGTTTTGTATTTTTAGTAGAGACAAGGGTTCACTGTGTTGGCCAGGCTGGTCTCAAACCCCTGACCTTGTGATCCACCTGCCTCAGCCTCTCAAAGTGCTGGGATTACAAGTGTGAGCCACCGTGCCCGGCCAGCAACCTTTTTAAGAGCCCTTGTCTCTTCAAAAAACAAGAGCAAAAATTAGCTGGGCATAATGGTGTGTGCCTATAGTCTCAGCTACAGAGAGGAGAGGCTGGGGTAGGAGGGTAGGATAGATCGAGCCCCGGAAGTCATGGCTAGAGTGAGCTGAGCTAACACCACTGCACTCCTGCCTGGGTGACAGACCAAGAGACCCTGTCTGGGGAAAAAAAAAAAAGAATTCAGCTGCAAAGAAGACACAGCAGCCTTCCATTAGCATGAGAATCCCAGTGGAAGCCCAAGAAACGCCTTCATTTGTGAAGTTGATGTATGTAAACTTTCTCTCTAGGCTGCTCCTTGAGTTTTCCGTAACTAGGAACTGCTTCAAGCATCTGTAAATAAACCTTTTCACCTGTAGATCTGTCTATTTTCACTTAATTTGCAGACCACCAACTATAGGACCCAAGTTGAAAGAGAAACAAGCTAACAGGCTTCTCTTCCCAGCACTTTCTTCAGGATGCTTTTCCTGGCTTCCCGCCTGGAGGCCTCACCCCTCCACCACCCCGCGCCCTCGTCCTCAGCTGCCTACGGTTCTGTCCACTTAAATACGAACTCCCGGTAGCAGAGAACTTCTTTTAAAAAATTTATTTATTTTACTTTAGGTGCATAATATATCTGGCATTTTTCCCCAGATGCTGGAGAGCTTGTGGAGAAATAGGAACACTCTTACACAGTTGGTGGGAGTGTAAATTAGTTCAACCATTGTGGAAGACCTTTTTTTTTTTTTAAACGAGAGTCAGTTGGGCGCAGTGGCTCACACCTGTAATCCCAGCCCTTTGGGAGGCTGAGGCAGGTAGATTACCTGAGGTCAGGAGTGCGAGACCAACGTGACCAACGTGGTGAAACCCCGTCTCTACTAAATAGAAAATAAATTAGCCGGGCGTGGCGGTACATGCCTCTAGGCCCAGCTACTTGGGAGGCTGAGGCAAGAGACTCGCTTGAACCCGGGAGGCGGAGGTTGCAGTGAGCCGAGATCATGCCATTGCACTCCAGCCTGGGCAACGAGAGAGAGAGAGAGAGAAACAGAGTCTCCCTCTGTCTCCCAGGCTGGAGTGCAATGGTGCGATCTCAACTCACTGCAACCTCCGACTCCCGGGTCTGCCTCAGCCTCCCAAGTGGCTGGGATTACAGGCAAGAGCCAACGTACATCACCTGGGTACTAAGAAATTATATCTCTATTTCTCACCATTGAGTTGGGTTCTGAGAGATACAGATTTTAACAAATACTTGTTAAACAGCTAAGTTCTTCTCTAAGGTCTTTAGGAATATTCAGTAAAAGAAGACTCTATGAACTAAAAACCAGTTGTCTTCCAGTAAATCCTCAACAGATGGTGAAAATGACACTATCCCCCACCCCTTCCCCTCAGGGCCTCCGCAATGACAGAGGAGGAATTCTCCTGTTAATGGCTGCCTGAGCTATCACTGCTCTCTGTCAGTAAAAACAAGAAAAAAAATTTCTTGGCCAGGTGCAGCAGCTCATGCCTCAAGGCAGATCACTGGAGGTCAGGAGTTCGAAACCAGTCTGGCCAACATGATGAAACCCTGTCTCTACAAAACTGTTAGGCGTGGTGGCAGGCCCCTGTAATCCCAGGTACTCGGGAGGCTGAGGCAGGAGAATCGCTTGAACTAGGGAGGCAGAGGTTGCAGTGAGCAGAGATGGCACCCCGGCACTCCAGCGTGGGTGACAGTGCGACACCTTATCAAAAAGAAAAAATTTCTTGCATCCAGCTCATTGAAAGGTATTCTTTGCATCTGGCACAGTATGGCCAGCACTTGTGGTCCCAGCTACACAGGGGGATCACTGGAGCCCAGGAGTTCGAGTCCAACCTGCATAACACGTAGAACCCCTTCTCTGGAAAGAAAAAAAAATTCTTTATGTTTTTATTTTTTTCAAACAGGATTTCCCTCTATAGCCCAGACTGGAATGCCATGGCATATCATAGCTTACTGTAGCCTTGGCCTTCTGGACCCAAGCAATCCTCCCACCTCAGCCTCCAGAGTAGCTGGGATCACAGGTATGTGCCACCATGCCTGGCTAAATTCTTTTTATTTTTTCTAAAGATGAGGTCTCCCCATGTTGCCCAGGCTGGTCTCAAACTCCTAGCCTCAGGCAATCCTCCCACCACGCAGGCCAAAAAACCCCATCTTTTTAGGGGGGGGTTAATAGGCACCTGAGGCCGGGCCAGGTGGCTCATGCCTGTAATCCCAGCATTTTGGGAGGCCGAGGCAGGCAGATCACCTGAGGTCAGGAGTTCAAGATCATTCTGGCCAACATGGTAAAACCCCATCTCTACTAACAATACAAAAATTAGCCGGGTGTGATGGTGTTTGCCTGTAATCCCAGCTACTGGGGAGGCTGAGGCAGGAGGATCCTTTGAACCTGGGAGGCAGCGGTTGCAGTGAGCTGAGATAGTGCCACTGCACTCCAGCCTGGACGACAGAGCCAGACTCCATCTCAA
The DNA here is from genome assembly GCA_963573385.1 of Cacajao melanocephalus. Classification (NCBI taxonomy): domain Eukaryota; kingdom Metazoa; phylum Chordata; class Mammalia; order Primates; family Pitheciidae; genus Cacajao; species Cacajao melanocephalus. The sequence goes on along the minus strand of CAUYLG010017685.1, from coordinate 12,977 downwards.
AAAAAAAAAGATAGGCAGCCAGGCATGGTGACTCACACCTGTGATCCTAGCAGTCTGGGAGGCTGAGGCGGGCAGATCACAAGGTTGGGAGTTTGAGACCAGCCTAGCCTATATGGTAAAACCCCGTCTCTACTAAAAATACAAAAATTCCCCGGGCGTGGCGGCGTGTGCCTGTAGTTTCAGCTACTCGACAGGCTGAGGCTGAGGCAGAAGAATCACTTGAACCCAGGAGGTGGCAGTTGCAGTGAGCCTAGATCGCGCAGCTGAATTCCAGCCTGGGAGACAGAACAAGACTCAGCTCCCCCCGCCCCACCCCCACCCCCCCAAAAAAGTCACCTGAGTGGGGGATGGATGGAGGGAGCTTAAAATAAAACAGTAATAGCCAGGGGCGGTGGCTCACATCTCCCAGCACCTTGGGAGGCTGAGGCAGGCAGATCACCTGTCAGGAGTTTGAGACCAGCCTGTGAAGAGATATGAAACCCTATCTCTACTAAATATACAAAAATTAGCCGGGTGTGGTAGTGGGCGCCCTATAGTCCCAGCTACTCGGGAGGCTGAGGCAGAGAATTGCTTGAACCCGGGAGGTGGAGGCTGCAGTGAGCCGAGATCGCACCACTACACTCCAGGCTGGGCAACAGAGCAAGACTCCTTCTCAAATAAAATAAAATAAGAATAGTAATAATAAATGGGCACCTGAAATCTCTTTTCCTGAAGTTGCACATTGTGGAATTCGTACCTTAGAATTTAGTCACAGTTCCGGACCTGTCCCCACTATTACCCTCACTTTTGTTTCCATTTCCTCAATGATGTCACCCCACCTCTCTGCAGGTCCAAGCCTTTTCACTGAGGCCATTTTCCACGGCAGCACTGTCGGACAGAACTTACGCAAGGACGCGACTGTTCCGTATCTGCACTGTTCAAAACAGTCGTGATGTCGGCCGGGCTCGGTGGCTCACACCTGTAATCCCAGCACTTTGAGGCGCCGCTGGGCAGATCACGTATCGACCAGCCTGGGCACTATGGCGAAACCCCATCTTTACAAAAAATACAAGAATTATCTGGGCGTGATGGCGGGACATGTAGTCCCAGCTATTCCGGAGGTTGGAGGTGGAAGGATTGCTTGAGCCCAGGAGGTCAAAGCTGCTGTGAGCTGTGATAGTGCCACTGCAGTCTAGCCTGGGAGACAGAGTGAGACCATGTATATATATATATATGTGTGTGTGTGTGTGTGTATTTTTATATATTATATGTAATATATAAATACATACATATTGATTTATTTATTTTTAAACTTCTCAAAGTGCTGGGATTACAGGCCTGAGTCTCCATGCCCAGCCTAATTTTATTTTTATTTATTTCTTTTTTTCTTTTTCTTGTTTTTGAGATGGAAGAGTTTCACTCTTGTTGCCCAGGCTGGAGTGCAATGGTGTGATCTCAGCTCACTGAAACCTCAGCCTCCCGGCTTTAAGCCATTCACCTGCCTCAGCCTCCTGAGGAACTGGGATTACAGGCATGCGCCACCACACTCGGCTAATTTTGTATTTTTAGTAGAGACAAGATTTCTCCATATTGGTCAGGCTGGTCTCCCGACCTCAGGTGATCCGCCCGTCTTGGCCTCCCAAAGTGCTGGGATTATAGGCATAAGCCACCACGCCCAGCCCTATTTATTTATTTATTTATTTATTTATTATTTTTGCTGTAGACAAAGTCTAGCTCTGCTGCCCAGGCTGGAGTGCAGTGGCACAATCTCAGCTCACCGCAAACTCCGCCTCCCGGGTTCAAGCGATTCTCCCGCCTCAGCCTCCCAAGTAGCTGGGATTACAGGCTCCTGCCATCATGCCCAGCTAATTTTTGTATTTTTGGTAGAGATGGGATTTCATGATGTTGGCCAGCTTGGTCTTGAACTCCTGACCTCACAATCCGCCTGCCTCTGGCTCCCAAAGTGCTGGGATTACAAGCATGAGCCACCACACCCGGCCTGTTTTGAGACCGAGTCTCACTCACTCTTGCCCAGGCTGGAGTGCAGTGGCGCGATCTTGGCTCGCTGGAACCTCCACCTTCCAGGTTCCAGCAATTCTCCTGCCTCAGCCCTGTCCACATTTTCTAACAAGCACGCCATCAGCCAAGTACTTTTGAGCATGGAGCCCCAATATAAATTGTATGGCTCTGGGTGCCTAGCAGGGCAGGCTCTAGATCAGGCAGCTGGAAGATGGTGTCCTTGACGTCCGTAGGGTTCAGCCACTTTAGAGGTCATCCATAGTTCCGGTGAAGAGTCATCCAATGCAAATATAAAAAGGGGGGGTTGGGGGATGGGAAGGAAAATAATAATGATAATAATAATAAAGCAGGGGCCGGGTGTAGAGACTCATGCATGTCAGCCTAGCACTTTGGGAGGCCGAGGCGGGCAGATCACGAGGTCAGGAGTTTCAGACTAGCCTCGCCAACATGGTAAAACCCTGTCTCTACTAAAAATACAAAACTCAGCTGGGTGTGGTGGCACCCGCCTATAGTCCCAGCTACTCCTCATGCTGAGGCAGGAGAATCGCTTGAGCCCAGGAGTTGGAGGTTGCAAAGATTGTTCATTGCACTACAGCCTGGGCGACAGAGCAAGACTCCATCCCCCACCCCCCCCCAAAAAATATATATATATATATATATAAAGCAGGCCAGCTGTGGTAGCTCAAGTCTATAATCCCAGCACTTTAGGAGGCTGAGGCAGGAGGATCGCTTGAGCCCAGGATTTCAAGACTAGCCTGGGCTACATAGGGAGACCCTATCTCTACAAAAAATAAAAAAATCAGCCGGGCATGGTGGAGCCCACCTGAGGTCCCAGTTGCTCAGGAGGGTCAGGTGGGAAAATCACTTGAGCCCAGGAGGTTGAGGCTGCAGACAGCTGTGATAGCACCACTATACTCCAGCCCAGGTGACAGAGTGAGACTCAAAATGAAGAAAACAGATTTTTGCTGGGCACGCCTGTAATCCCAGCACTTTGGGAGGCTGAGGTGGGTGGATCATGGGTGGTCAGGAGTTCAAGACCAGTCTGGCCAACATGGCGAAACCCCGTCTCTAGTAAAAATACAAAAGTTAGCTGGGTGTGGTGATGGGTGCCTGTAATCCCAGCTACTTGGGAGGCTGAGGCAGGAGAATCTCTTGAACCGAGGTGGAGGTTGCAGTGAGCCGAGACTGCGCCATTGCACTCCAGCCTGAGCAACAGAGAGCAAGACTCCATCTGAAAAAAAAAAGAAAAGAAAATAAAAAGAAACAGATTTTGAGCATATATCTGGAGACTCCCCTCTTGACCAAACTTAGACTTTGGCTGCTATCTTATCTTTGACCGGCCCAGCCCAGTCTTAGCAGACATTCCTGCTGAGTCATCTGCTGATTCTTCCCATCTGATTGCCCCTGGTATCTGATGAAGTGCCTCACCCACCATCTTTGATGTAGGAGGCCCTGGCCCACCTTTAGCAAGAATCCTGCTAGGCCAGGTTAAGCAGAACTCCTCGATCCTCTGTTCCTCCTTTGTAGCTTTCCGTCCGTGACCCCGTCTCTCTGTTCTTTGGCTAAATCCTATTTTTGCTTTTGTTTTATTGTTGTTTTTGAGACAGAGTCTTGCTCTTGTTGCCCAGCCTGGAGTGCAATGGCAAGATCTTGGCTCACTGCAACCTCCGCTCCTCGGGTTCAAGTGATTCTCCTGCCTCAGCCTCCTGAGTAGCTGGGATTACAGGCGGCCGCCACCACGGCCTGGCTAATTTTTATATTTTTAGTAGAGACAGGGTTTCGCCATATTGGTCAGGCTGGTCTCAAACTCCTGACCTCAGTTGATCTACCCACTTCAGGTTCCAAAATGCTGGAATTACAGGTGTGACCTACCACCCCCGGCCATTTTCTCTTTAATAACACACATTATCTTGATAGAGTATTATAAATTAGACATATTTTTATGACTTTTTTTTTTTTTAGATGGAGTCTCGCTCTTGTTGCCCAGGCTGGAGTGCAGTGGCATGATCTCAACTCACTGAAATATCTGCCTCCCGAGTTCAAGCGATTCTCCTGCCACAGCCTCCCAAGTAGCTGGGACTAGAGGTGAGCGCCACCATGCCTGACTAATTTTTGTATTTTTAGTAGAAACGGGGTTTCACCATGTTTGCCAGGCTGGTCTCACACTCCTGACTTTGTGATCTGCCCGCCTCACTGTCCCAAAGTGCTGGGATTACAGGCATGAGCCACCTTGCCTGGCCTTATTTTTATTTATTTATTTATTTTTGAGACAAAGTCTCACTCTGTCACCCAGGCTGGAGTGCAGTGGCACAATCTCATCTCACTGCAACCTCCTCTTCCTGGGTTCAAGTGATTCTCCTGCCTCAGCCTCCAGAGTAGCTGTGATTACAGGCACCCGCCACCATGCCCGGCTAATTTTTTTTGAACTTTATTTATTATTTTCTAATTTTTGAGACAGATTCTTTTTCTGCCTCCCAGGCTGGGTTACACTGAAGCAATATCTGGGCTCACTGCAGCATCAGCCTTTCGGGTTCAAGTGATTCTCCTGCCTCAGCCTCTGGAGTAACTGGAATTATAGGCCTGTGCCACCAAGTCTGGCTAATTTTTGTATTTTTAGTAGAGACAAGGTTTCACCATGTTGGCTAGGCTGGTCTCAAACTCCTGACCTCAAGTGATCTGCCTGCCTTAGCCTCCCAAAGTTCTGGGATTAAAGGCATGAGCCACCACACCCAGCCTTACATTTTTTATTTTTTTTTTTTTTGAGATGAGTTTCACTCTGTTGCCCAGGCTGAAATGCACTGGCACAATCTCAGCTCACTGCAACCTCTGCCTCCCGGGTTCAAGCCATTCTCCTGCCTCAGCCTCCTGAGTAGGTGGGACTATAGGCGCACGCCACAATGCCCAGCTAATTTTTGTATTTTTAGTAGAGATGGGGTTTTACCATGTTGGCCAGATGGTCTCGATCTCTTGATCTCATGATCTGCCCGCCCCAGCCTCCCAAAGTACTGGGATTACAGGCGTGAGCCACCACACCCAGCCTTTGTCTACTCCTTATCTATATACTGAGGTCAGCAAACATTTTATCTAAAAAACTAGATAGTAAATGGTTTAAGTTTTGTGGGTCACATGGTCTCTGTCACAATTTCTCAACTCTGCAATTACTATAGCAAGAACGTAGCCATAGGACCAGGCTCCGTGACTCACTCCTATACTTTCGATGCTTTGAGAGGCCCAAGCACGAGGATCGCTTGAACCCAGGAGTTTGAGACCAGCCTGGGTAACATGGCAAAAACCAATATCTACTACAATTGCAAACAATTAGCCAAGTGTGGTGGCATGTGCCTGTGGTCTCAGCTACTAGGGATGCTAAGGCCGCGAGTTGCTTGAGCCCAGAAGTTCAAGGTTACAGTGAGCCATGATCTTGCCACTGCACTCCAGCCTGGGGTACAGAGTACAGCTGTGACTCTTTGTGAAATAAAAATGAATAAATAAATAAGCAGAGCCCAGAGGCTCTCTCTCTCTTCTTTTTTTTTTTTAGACAGAGTTGCGATCTTGTTGCCCAGGCTGGAGTGCAATGGCTCGAATGTCAGCTCACTGCAACCGCAGCCTCTCAGGTTCAAGACATTCTCCTGCCTCAGCCTCCAGAGGAGCTGGGATTACAGGCGCCTGCCACCACACCCAGCTAATTTTTGCATTTTTTCTTTTTCATTTTACTTTTTAAAAAAATTTTAAAAACCGTATGCGTGTTGTCAGGCCCGAGGGCCCCTTCCATCCTTGTCAAGGGGAGTGCTAACCTTCTCTCCTTTCATACAACACTAATTTTTGCATTTTTAGTAGAGATGGGTTTCACCACGTTGGCCAGGCTGGTCTTGAACCCCTGACCTCAGGTTAGCTGCCCGCCTCTGTGCTGGGATTACAGAAGTGAGCCACTGCACTCAGCCTTTTTGTTTTGTTTTTTTTGAGACTGGGTTTCACTGGTGTCACCCAGGCTGGAGTGCAATGGCGTGGTCTCAGCTCAGAGGCTTTAATCCCATATACTCAGGAGGCTAAGATGGGAGGGATACTTGAGACCAGGAGTTTTGAGGCCGGCCTGGGTAATGTAGCCAAGACACTATCTCTAATTTAAGAAAATGCCACCACACCTGGCTATACATATAGTATTTTTTGTAGAGACGAGTTTTCAGTATGTGCCTAGGCTGGTCTCAAACTCCTGAGTTCAAGAAATCTGACAGCCTTCATCTCCCAAAATGCTGGGATTACAGGCTTGGGCCACCACACCTGGTCCTTCTTTTCTTTTTCTTTTTTTTGTTTTCGTGACGGATTTCTGTCTTTTTTTTTTTTTTTTGCATACAGCAAAAATTTAAGTGAGAACAAGTTTTCCTCTTGCTGCCCAGGCTGGAGTGCAGTGGCGCAGTCTCGGTTTACTGCAACCTCTGCCTCTCAGGTTCAAGCCATTCTCCTGTCTCAGCCTCCTGACTAGCTGGGACTACAGGCACCCACTACTACGGCTGGCTAAATTTTTTTTTTTTTTTTTTTTGTATTTTTAGTAGAGAAGCGGTTTCACCATGTTGGCCAGGATGGTCTTGATCTCTTGGCCTCTTGATCCACCCGCCTGAGCCTCCCAAAGTACTGGGATTACAGGTGTGCACCACCATACCCGGCCCGATCTTTCTTATGTAATGTTCCCCCACACCCCCACATCGAGGATGGATCTCAGCATATATTTTTGTGTTCCACACATTAAATGATCTGTATTAAATCTTGGAAGTGTTAAGAACACAAGCAAACGAAATTGGGAGCCATTAATCCCGGAAAGTGTTTAATCCAGTCTGGAAAGAAACTTTCCTTTCTGAACTCATCCTGTAGCAGAAAAGGTGGATAAAATGGTAATTTTCCCTTCATGCCAGAAAGAGGTTTATCACTCACCTACCCCAAGGCTGTAGATAAACAGGATTGATAGAAAAATGGGATTACAGGAATGAATATTATACTTAAAAGGATTTCTAAGACTGTTAAGCTCTTTACAAAAAAAAAAAAAAAAAGCTATTCTTATTGTTATGTGGAGTCCGGGCAGATTCTGTGGAGGGCTGGGTTTCCGGGGTGTGGAACCAGGGCGATTATCATGACAAGGAGGTCTGCTGGTTTGCAAATGATGACCTTGCACTTCAGCAGGAAGAATTTCTGATTAGGCAGTTTCCTTTACCTATCCCCTCCTCCCAAGAAGCACCAGCTATGAAATCTGATTTCCTAAATATTTGGGATTTCGGATTCCTTCTGTTATAATTTTTTTTTGTTTTTTTGAGGTGGAGTGTCACTCTGTCGCCCAGACTGGAGTGCAGTGGCTCGATCTCGGCTCACTGCAACCTTCACCTCCTGGGTTCAAGCATTTCTCCCTGCCTCACCCTCCTGAGTAGCTGGGATTACAGGTGTGCGCCACCATGTCTGGCTATTTTTTTTTAAAGATGAGGTTTCACCATGATGGCCAGGCTGGTCTTGAACTCCTGACCTCAGGTGATCCACCCACCTTGGCCTCCCAAAGTGCTAGGATTACAGGCGTGAGCCACTGCGCCCGGCCAACTTTTATATTTTTTAGTATTGATGGGGTTTTGTTATATCGACCAGGCTGGTCTTGAACTCCTGACCTCAGGTGATCTGCCTGATTTGGCTTCCCAAAGTGCTGGGATTACAGGAGTGAGTCACCATGCTCAGCCCAGCTCATCTCTATATTTTTATACAAATTATACAAAAAAAAAAGCACAATATCACATTGGATCTTGGATCTTGTTTCTTTTCTTTTTTTTTAAGGGATGGGGTCTTGCTCTGTCACTCAGGCTTAAGTACAGTGGCACGATCAGGCCTCACTGCAGACTTGAGCTGAGCTCAAGAGATCCTCCTGCCTCAGCCTTCCAAATTGCTGGGATTACAGGGTTGAGCCACTGTGCCCAGTTTTTTTTGTTGTTTTTTTGAGACAGGGTCTCGCTCTGTCACTCAGGCTGGGGTGCCGTGGCATGATCTCTGCTCACTGCAACCTCTGCCTCCCAGGTTCAAGGGATATTCGCCAAACACGCTATTTGCTGTCTCATTTCTGTCTCTTGCCATCCTTTGCAGCAAATGCTGTGCCTTTTTCATTGATGAAGGAGCTAGTTTTCTTTTTCATTTTCTTTTTTTTTTGCCTGCTCCCCCTCCCAGTAGGAGCTAGTTTTAACCAGAAAGGTGAAGCACGTACTCCCACAGCTGGTTAGGATTACAATTCCTGTGGCCCCAAGTCTTTCCCCTTTCCTTGAGTCATTCATTATCTGGAGCCCTTCCGTTTTCAAGTCCCTCCTTACCTCTCCAGCCCCCACCCTTCTGAGTTCCTCTCTATGCCTCAAGGTCAAAGGAACTCCAGGGGTTTCATGAAATAAAATCAGAAATGGTTCCACTCTTTTATCAAAGTTGCTCTCAAAAATATCCATTGCCACATTATTTATTTTTTTCTCTCTCTCTCTTTTTTTTTTGAGACATTGTCTCACTCTGTCGCCCAGACTGGAGTGCCGTGGTGCGACGTCGGCTGACTACAACCTCCACCTCCAGGGTTCAAAGGATTCTCCCACCTCAGCCCCCTGAGTAGCTGGGATTATAGGTGTGAGCCATCGCACCAAGGTTTTTTTTTGAGACTGAGTCTCACTATGTCGCCCAGGCTGGAGTGCAGTGGGACGATCTTGGCTCGCTGCAACCTCCGCCTCCCGGGTTCAAGCCATTCTTCCGCCTCAGCCTTTCGAGTAGTTGGGGATTGCAGGCGCGCACCTGTAATCCACGCCCAGCTAATTTTTGTATTTTTATAGAGATGGGGTTTCACCATGTTGGTCAGGCTGGTCTCAAACTCCTGACCTCGTGATCTGCCTGCCTCAGCCCCCCAAAGTGTTGGGATTACAGGTGTGAGCCACCGCGCCGGGCTTTTTCTTTTTTTGTATTTTTAGTAGAGACCAGATGTTTTCCAGGCTGGTCTCCAACTCCTGGGCTCAAGTGATCTGCCCGCCTGGGCCTCCCAAAGTGATGGTGTTACAGGCATGAACCACCGCGCCTGGCCCGAAACGATTGACTTTTGAAGAGCACGAAAGTGTGTTTCCCAATATAAACGTTTTTATGAATAGGCGTAGAGATTGATATGAAATAAAGCAATAGGCTGCACATGGTGGCTCATGCCTGTAATCCCAGCACTTTGGGAGGCTGATGCTGGTGGATCACCCGAGGTTAAGAGTTTGAGACCAGCCTGACCAACATGGTGAAACCTCGTTTCTACTAAATACAAAAAATTAGCTAGGTGTAGTTGTGCATACCTGTAATCCCAGCTAGTCAAGAGGATGAGGCAGAAGAATTGCTTGAACCTGGGAGGCAGAGGTTGCAGTGAGCAGAGATTGTGCCATTGCACTCCAGCCTAGGCAACAAGAGCAAAACGAAACTTTGTCTCAAAAAAAGCAAGCAAGCAATAGAAATAGAAATTATATGTCTGAATGCTTGGGTTGTTGATTTTCCTCCCTTCTACCCTTCCTATAGACCACAGTTTCTTAGCTCTGTCTTCTGAAATTTGAAGCTGCATAATTCTATATCATAAGGGGGGCTGTCTGGTGCATTATAAGACGTTTAGCCGCATCTCTGACCTCTGTCCACTAAATGTCGCTAGCATTCTCTTTTTTTTTTTTTTTTTTTTTTGTGGTGGAGTCTCACTCTGTTGCCCAGGTTAGAGTGTAATAGAGTAATGTTGGCTCACTGCAACCTCCGCCCCGCAGGCTCAAGCAATTCTCCCACCTCCTGCCTCATCCTCCCGAATAGCTGGGATTACAGGTACCCGCCACCACGCCCAGCTAATTTTTGTATTTTTTGATAGAGACCGGGTTTTGCCGTATTGCCTAGGCTGGTCTTGAACTCCCGACCTCAAGTGATAGCCCGCCTCAGCCTCCCGAAGTGTTGGGATTACAGGCGTGGGCCACTGCTCTCTGCCACAATATTGTATTTAAATATTTGTTGAGTGGATGACTGAACCCCCAGATGGTGGAATGATTTTCTTCTGAGTATTTCTCTGTTTTCCAACGTATTTATAATGAACACATTTTGGCGTTACTAGTAATAGGAATCACCTAATTTCTATTTGAATCAGTGTTTAAACAAGTATCTGTTTAAAAAAATACATGAAGGTGTGTCTGACTAAGGCAATCTAGGATCCAAGGGGGCAGGGTGGTTTGGGGCGGAGACCAGGAGAAGGAGAGGGTGGGAAGGGGTGGGCGGTAATCCTATCAAAGTCGAATGGGCCTTCAGCCTATATAAGAGCCCCGCAGCGGAGCAGTAGCCATTCCTGCTATTCCTGGAAGAGCTGCGGTGTTGTGTTATGGTTGGGTTCTGTGAGTATTGCCACGTGCTTTTTAACTTTGTTTCTTCTTTTAGGCAGCCTACCTCCCGTCGCCCATGCTAGCGTGCAGTGGCGCGATTTCAGCTCACTGCAACCTCAGCCTCCCGAACAGCGGAGACTAAAGGCTCACGCCACCGCGCCCGGCTGATTTTTGTATTTTAGCAAAGTTGGTCTTCAGCCTTGCCAACGTGATAAAACCCTGTCTCTACCAAAAACGCAAAAATTAACTGGGTGTAGTGGCGGACACCTGGAATCTGAACTTCTCGGGAAGCTGAGGCAAGAGAATCGCTTGAACCCAGGAGGCGGAGGTTGCAGTGAACTAAAATAGTGCCATTTTATCTCCAGCCCCGGCAACAGAGCGAAACTACGTCTCAAAAAAAAGTAAGGTAGTCTCGAACTGTTGGCGCTCAAGCAACCTTCCCAGTAGGTGGAACTACAGACCTGAGGCGCCGCGCCCAGCCTGGCCTGCACTTTTGCCCCACTATCCCTCACACGTGTTCCTTACTCTTCCTACTTGGAACATAATCTAATTGGTTAGATCTGGGAAAAGTTTTGATTAAGCATGGAAAGCCGGGTTTTTTTATTTATTCATTTTTCAAGATGGGTTTTCACCATGATGTCCAGGCTGGTCTTGAACCCCTGACCTCAAGTGATCACCCACCTCGGCCTCCCAAAGTGCTAGGATTACAGGCGTGAGCCACCGCGACCGGCCCATTTTTTTTTTTTGAAGGGTCTTTACCAGGCTGGAGTGCAGTGCCACGATCACAGGTCCCTGCAGCCTCGAACTACTGGGTTGAACAGATCTCACCTCCATCTCCCGCCCCTGGCACGATTCGTATTCATCAGTGGTTGTTTCCTCAGATTAACCCTTATTATGTTTTGCAGGTCTTCATCAGTCCATCAAGGGCATTTTCCACGTTCTTGATTAAAAACCTCTTCTGGTGGGTAAGTGTTCCCACGTGTTACTGCGTCTTTGCCGCTGGCCCTCGGCCTGTGGCACTCAAACTGTGGGGGCACTTTCTGCTTTATGGTGAAAGTGCCGCCATTTTTTGAGTGCTACCGACTGAGGAAACTCAACCTGGGGGGAATCTGCAATCCTGGGTAGCAGCACGGTGCTAGGCCGTTCCTGTGGCCGTTCGGGTTTCCTCAGAATGAATATTTCTGGGCCGGAAGTGTTGCAGGTGGAGCTGCTCACCCGGTGGGCCTCAAATGTGGAGCACTATTCTCGATGTCCAGGTGGAAAGTGCTGCAACATTTGAGCATCACCGGTGACGCCCATATCTACAGATGCCGTGGAGCTCGGTCTTCTGCTGGAACCAAATAACCTGGGGTTTCGATTCCCACCCGGAAAGTGTCTTGGGTGAACGTCCTGTAGAACACCTGGGTGTAATGCCTCCGGAAAACCTGGGGAGGGACCTCCTGAGCTTTCACCTGGCAAAACTGAGGGAAAATATGGGTTCGATACTAAGGAAGGGAGCGTAGCTGGATGCACAAGGAAGGAATGGAATGCTTTTTGCTGTTGCAATTTGAGTAACTTTCCTCTTACCCTGTACCAAGGAAATTTGTTGCTGACATTTAACATGTGTTTGGATGGTGGAGGCCAACCTTGAAGGCAAGGAAGGTGCAGTGGTGGCAGATCACTTGGGAACACCTCATACTGGGATACCCAAAATAGAGGCGCTTTTCTTTTTGTCTGTAATGGAAAGTGCTTCCATTTTGGGGAATCCCTGTGTGAATAGGGCATCAGGGCCACCCTGCAACTGCAGCTTCCGCTCTGACCTGGAATTCCGGGTTTTCTGTTCTGCGGGTAAACCAGTCTGTATGCTCCTCACTTAAAAACTGGTGTTTTCTGGAGTGGGCAGGAAAAGCTTGATTTGTGGAAAAGCTTGAAAGGGGATTAATTGGCTGGGTGCGGTTTGCTCACACATGTATTCCAGCACTTTGGAGGCGTGACTAAAGCTTCCTTTATGATTCGAGTAAACTACATCAATACTTGCCAGTGTTTTGTGCTTTAGAACTTTGAGCACTGCAACCTCCACCTCCCAGTCTCGAGTGATTTCTCCTGCTTCAGCTTCCCGAGTAGCTGGAATTACATATGCCTGCCACCATGCCCAGCTAATTTTTGCATTTTTAGTAGACTGGTTTCACCAGCTTGATCAGGCTTGTTTCAACTCCTGACCTTGTGATCCACCCACCTCAGCCTCGAAAAGTGCCTGGATTACAGGCTGAGCCATCAGCCCCAGCTAACATTCCTTTTAACAGGCAAAATTTATTGGTGACATTTAACATGTGTTTGGATAATTGGAGGCCAACCTCTGGCAAGAAAAGTGCAGTGGTGGCAGTTTCCCTGTGAGCAGCTCATGCTGGGATCCCCAAAATAGAGGCGCTATTCCTTTTGTCTGTACTGGGAAGTGCTTCCATTTTGGGGAGCCCTGTGTGAGTAGGGCATCAGGAACTACCCTGCTTCAAGGCAGCCTGCCAGCCCACCCTGCTGCTCTGACTGCAGCTTCGGCTCTGTCCTGGAGTTCCCGGGTTTCTGTTCTGCGGGTTACCAGTGTATGCTCCTTAGATTAATAAAAATTGATGTCTTCTG
>CAUYLG010017684.1:0-37563 GCA_963573385.1 Cacajao melanocephalus | reverse complement strand
AACAAGATTTTAGGAGGATAATATACATAAATATATATTTTTTTCACACAAATATCATAAGCTTAGACTGAAGTGGAAGAAACAGTACAAAATTTTCAAAAGAAATTTGGATTCTCAAAATTCTATAGGCAGGCAGCTGGTGAGAAAATTACCCAGTTGCAAACACATTCTTCCTTTTATGAAGAAAGATGGATGAATCAGAGAATACTAAAAGCCCAGAAGAAGGCAGACTCATGGGGAATTTTTCACAGGATTTAGAACACAATCAGGATAATCCCAAGATTTATTCCACTGAATTTCAAAATTGTGATGAGTTGGTGGCTTCTTTATGCACCTCATTTCCTTTTTTATGAGCAGAAATCTTTATATTAGCTGTTTCATTCTGGTCTTTTCTTTGTATGTTGGGTGTATGGAGGTTCAGTAACTTGTCTCAGAAGTTTATTAAGTAAAGAGAGAATATTTATACAGCTATACCTAATGGAACTCCACCCAAATAGCCTTGTCTGTACCTGGACCTAATTTAGATAAAAAAGATTGTGAATTTTGAGCTGATCCTATAATGGAGGTCTTGGAGGTTTCTGCAGTCTCTGAGAGAAAGTGGATTTGTTTTGCATATGAGTGATATCGATTATTAGGGGAGAGAGAGTGGACTGTGGCAGTCAGTTTTCAAAATGACCCCAAATGTTTCTACCTCTGTTTTTGACAACCTTGTGCATTTATCTCCCTGTAGTATCAAGGTTGATTTGTGTGTTATCTATTGAGACATAAACTATTACCCCCAAACTTTGTAGCCTATAAAGACACATGGCTTAATCTTAGTGTTTCTATAAGTCAGGAAGCTTCAGGACCTACCACAAGTCTGTAATCTAAGTGTCAGTATGGGCTGTGGTCTCATGTAAAGGCTCGACTTAGGGAAGTGCCACTTCCAAACTGACTCACATCTTGGACACAATCCTTTAAGGGTTTTTCAACTGAGTGTTTTAGTTCCTTCCTGGTTATTCCTCTCATTTCTTTGCCATGTAGGTCTTATGTGCTTGCAATAAAGGATATTATTAGGCTTAAAAGTTACACTAAGTAGTAGTTAAGACTTCACAAATAAAACACATAGACTAGAATCACACTCCTGTCACTTACTACCTGGGTCTTATGGAGTAAGTTACCTAACTTCATTATGTCTCAATGGTGTCATCTGAAAAATAATGATAATATTTTAAGGGATTAAGTTACCTAACTTCATTATGTCTTAATGGTGTCATCTGAAAAATAATGATAATATTTTAAGGGATACATACCTTAAACAGCTGTTATGAAGATTAAAGGTGTTAATGCAGGTAAGGTGCTAACACCAGTGTAATAGTCCATTCTCACCTTGCTATAAAAAGCTACTTGTGGCCGGGCTCAGTGGCTCACACCTGTAATCCCAACACTTTGGGAAGCCAAGGCGGGTGGATCACCTGAGGTCAGGAGATCAAGACCAGCCTGGCTAACATGGAAAAACCTTGTCTCTACAAAAAATACAAAAATTAGCTCGGCGTGGTGGTGGGCTCCTGCAATCTCAGACTCGAGAGGCTGAGACAGGAGAATTGCTTGAACCCAGGTGGTGGAGGTTGCAGTGAGCCAAGATAGTGCCACCGTACTCCAGCCTGGGCAACAGAGCAAGACTCCATCTCAAAAAAAATAAAAAAGCTACTTGTGACTGGGTAATTTATAAAGCAAAGAAGTTTATTTGGCTCATGGTTCCCTGGGCAGTACAGGAGGCAAGGCTAGGGAGGCCTCAGGAAACATACAATCACGGTAGAAGGCAAACTGGAAGCAGACATGTCTTACATGGCTGGAGGAGGAGGAAGACAGAGAGGGGAGAGGTGCAACATACTTTTAAACAACCAGATTTTGAAATAACTCACTATCATGAGAACAGCACCGAAGGGGAAATTTACCCCTATTTGTCCAATCAACTCCAACCAGGCCCCACCTCCAACACTGGGGATTACAATTTGACATGAGACTTGACTGGAGACACAGGCCCAACCTATATCAACCAGTAAATGACAGTGATCAGTATGTAGGTGCTAACTGTTATTGCAATTAGTAAAGGAAGAGAAAACAATTAATGCAATAAATTTATTTTTTAAAATTCATAATTTGTTAATTGCAAAAATACCACAGATTATAGACATGAATGCATGAGTTCTTATAAAATGTAAAATGGTAAACAAAGAACAGTCTCAATATTCTTTCTTGTTCGTCTTTCTTTCAAATTGGCAGATAATTAATTTAAGAATTTAAAACACAAAAGCACATTATTTAAGTAATCTTCCTATTACTAGCTATTTTGAAAAGATTAAAAAGTAAGCTTTCACATCTATCATATATTCATTCATATAAAGTCTTTATTGCTTAAGTCTCAAAGCATACATCTTTTATAGTTTGACAACAGATTCCTGGCAAGAGAATATAAATAAAATAAAGTAAAATTGTAATGAAGTAGACAAACCGTTGTATCATCATAAACAAGAAAAGTATTTCTAGGATGTATTATAAAACTGATAATAGTGATTTCCTATTAAAATAATATAAAACAAATTAGATTTTTATGTGGTGACACAGTTTTTAGATGATTAAGTTACTCATGAGATGTATAGACTAACTGTAATGACTTAGAAAATTCAGAAGCTATTTACTTTTATTCATAATTAGCCTGTTATATAATTTACTGATAACATATAATATTCAAATATCATGCTATATACCCAAAACAATTATTCTCAAATTTAATTACAGAACTATTAACTTAAGCACAGTTTCTTGTATCTTATTAAATATTACTTTAAAAACTTTGTTCTAGTGTATATATTAATTATCTCATAAAAAGACATTGCATATTAGTAGACATTTATTTCCTAAGATAAAAGGATAACAAAATGGCCTCTCTTTTTTTGGTATTTATTTTTAGGTACTTATTTTGTTAGTTATTAGCCGGAATGAAAAATATCTAAGAGGAACAAAGCAAATCCAGGAAGAAGTAATCTACCATCAATACTTACTGTCTGAGTTTAAACTTTCTGATTTTTCCAAAGCATACCAGAAGCACATGGACTGTTTCTCTAAATTACAGGACTTATAATAAGTCAATTTACAATATATTGCTAAGATAGTATCCTCCTCTTTTGGGTTCCCAGGACACTTATTGGTCAAAGTCTAGTTACCTTATATGCAAACACACACTTACCTCCACTATTACAAGAGTCTCATAGTCTTCTTCTGACTGACATATGGCCACCAGAAGTCCTACATTGCTGTATACATGCTGTCACTTGATAATCTTGAGGAATTGATTCTAGGACCTCCCTGTGGACACCAAAATCCATAGATGCTCAAGTTGCTTACTTAGTATGGTATATTTGCACACAACTTAGACACATCTTGCTGTATACTTTAAATCATCTCTAGATCATATGTAATACCTAATACAATGTAAATGCTATGTAAATATTTGTTATACAGTATTGTTTAGGAAATAACAAAAAAAATGCCCGTACATGTTCAGTAGAGACACAATCACCAGTTTTATTCACGCACATATTTTTGATTTGCAGTTGGTTGGATCTGCAGATGCGGGACCCATGGATATGGAGGGTAGATGTACATATATATAAAACTTCTGTATGTGTAATATGTATATTAGTATATATAAGTAATATGTTATATATTATATAATTATTATATAATATATAATTTATATATTGCTTTACATTTCATTATTCATTAATTCTTTTAAAATACCAACACTTGTTATTTACAAGCAGTAAAACGCTTTGCTGAGTAGAATTCTGAATCTCTACCAAGAACAAATTTTCAAAATCAAAGTTTTCCATACTAGTTAGGATTATTAACTGCAGAGTATTCAAACCCCACGGCACTATGTATATGTGCATGAATGTATGGCTGGTTTATGAACAAAAGTAACATATAAATATATATAACATTTTGACATTTTCAAAGACCTTTAATGTCAATAAATTGTTAATATTTCAGGCAATAAACCTGTAATTATATCTCAAAAAATGGTTTGCATTGGACTGTCATTAAGAATTACTCTTAGTGTCTAATAGTTAATAGTAATAAATCTGATTGGTTCTCTGGAAGGCTTCATAAACTCTCCTTGGCTAACCAGTTAATTCAGAGTAAATGTAGTTGTTTCATTTTTGAAATTAGATCAATATTTTTACACAAATCTAATAATGGTATCATAATGATAAAGAACAATAAAGCAAAACGAATCAATATGGTAATATACAGCAATTGACAATTTAAGAAATGTAGTACAAAATAGTGTATGAAACAAAATCCTAGAATAATAGCTTTCAACATATAAATTTATTAATTATTTCAGATAGGTAAGGCCTGTTAATTAGCCATTCTCACCTGCCACTTCAAAGGATATCTTAAAACTGATAACAATGTTTTGAAGAAATACTTATAAAATGAGGTCTTTTATTTTTATTTGTTTATCTTTTACTTTCAACTGACAAATGATTATACTTAGTTATAGGTACATTGTGGTGTTTTGACACATGTATACATTGTGTAACAATCAAATAAGCATCATTAGTATATCTATTACCTGAAACATTTCTTTGTGCTGAAAACATTTAATACTCTCTCCTAGTTATTTTGAGATATACAATATAGTATTGTTAATTATAGTCACCCTACTCTGCCAAGGAGCACCAGAGCTAATTCCTCCTATCTAACTGTAAATTCATACCTTTTGACCAACCTCTCCCCACACCCTCACCCATACCCTCCCCAGTCTCTGGTAACAGCTACTCTACTCTCTACTTCTGTGAGATCAACTTCTTTTTTTATTCCAGAAATAAGTCAGATCATGCAGTAATTTTGTTTTTGTGTCTTTCAAACAACTCAATAGCAAGAAAACAAATAACCCAATTTTATAAATGGCCAAAGGACCTGAATGGATATTTCTTCAAAAAGAAGTCATACAAATGACCAACAGGTATATGAAAAGTTATGTGGATAAAATGGTATATCCATGCTGTGGTATCTGACAAGATTTCCTTCTTTATAAAGACTGAATAGTATTTCATTATGTATATATACCACATTTTCTTTATCTACTCATTTGTTGATGAATACTTAGATTCATATCTTGGCTATATGTGTATTAAAGATGGGAGTGCTGATATCTCTTCAACATACTGATTTAATTTCCTTAGGACATATACACAGAAGTGGATTGCTGAATCAAATGGCAGCTATATTTTTAATTTTTGAGGAACATCTATACTAGCACAGCCATTTCCATAATGGCTGTACTAGTTTCCATTCCCAAAACAATGTACAGGGGTTCTGTTTTCTCGATATCTTCACCAACACTTGTTTTCTTTTGTCTTTTTGAGAATAGCCATTTTAACTGGTATGAGGTGATATCTCATTGTAGTTTTGATTTGCATTTCCCTGAGTATTAATCATACTGAGTACCTTTTCATATACCTGGTGGTCATTTGTATGACTTCTTTTTGTAGAAATGTCTATTCAAGTCCTTTGGCTGTTTTTAATATTGGGTTATTTGTTTTCTTGGTGTTGAGTTGTTTGAATGCCTTAACATTTGGGGTATTAGCATCTTATCAGATGTATGATATCTTAGTTTGTTTATCTACTATAACAAAATACCACAGACTAGCCAGTTTGTAACAATAAAAGCATATTTCTCATAGTTCTGGAGGCTGAAAAGTCCAAGATCAACGTGCCAGCAGATTCAATTTCTGGTCAAGGCTGTTTTCTGCTTCCCAAATGAAACCTTGTTGGGGCATTGTTTAGAAGGGAGAATGCTGTGTTCTCACATAGCAGAAGTGGTGAAAGAGAAAAACACTGTGTGAAGCCTATTTTATGAGGCATTAATTCCTGCATAATGTGGAGTCTTCATGACTTAACCACCTCACAAAATCTCTATGTTCCAATATTGCTACCTTGGAGATTACGTTTCAACATAAATTTTTGATATGACATGAATATTCAAATCATATTATATGGCTTGCACATATTTTATTCCATTCATTAGGTTTCCTTCAAACTTGGCTAATTGTTTGTTTCTATTGATGTGCAGAAGTTGTTTGTTTGTTTGTTTGTTTGTTTGTTTTGAGACAGTTGTTTTGCTCTGTGGCCTAGGCTGGGGTGCAGTGGCCCAATCAGAGCTCACTGCAGTCTTGAACTATTGGGTTCCCAATAGCTGGGGCTACAGGCATGCATCACCATGCCTGATACTTTTTCATTTTTATGTAAGCCACTTATTTGTTATTGCTTTTGTTGCTTATGCTTTTGGTGTCATACTCAATAAATTTTGTGAAAACTGACATCAAGGAGATTTGCCCTAAGTTTTCTTTAAGAAGTTGTATTATTTCATGTCTTAGATTTAAGTCTTAATCAACTTTGAGTTAATTTTCTTGAGTGGTGTGTCATAAGGGTCTAATTTCATTCTTCTCCACTTAAATTTACAGTTTTCTCACTCACATTTATCAAAGAGACTGTCCTTGTCCCATTGCACGTTCTTAGTGCCATTGTTACATATCAGTTGATCCTAAAGGTGTGGATTGGTTTTTGGCACTATATTCTCTTCCATTTGTGTCTATGTTTGTTTTCATACCAGTACCATGCTTTGATTTCATAGTAGGTTTTGAGTTCAGGTAGTGTAAGACCTCCACCTTTTTTCTTTGTGTTCAGCATTGCCTTGGCCATTAGGGGACATTTCTGCTTTTATATGGGGTTTAGGATTGCTTTTCGTGTTTCTGTGAAAAATATTATTGCAATTTTGATACGGATTGCAGTAGATCTGCAGATAACCTTGGCTGGTATGAATGTTTAACAATATTAATTCTTCCAATCTATGAACACAGGATAACTTTCCATTTATTTGTATCTTCTTCAGTTTCTTTCATCACTGTTTTATAGTTGTCAGTGTAGAGATCTTTTATCTCCTTGATTAAATGTATTCCTCAGGGTTTTGTTTTTAGGCTACTGTAGTTGAAATTGCTTTCTTGATTTATTTTTCAAATCATTGATTGTTAGTGTATACAAATGTTGCTGATTTTTATTAACTTTGTATCCTGCAACTTTACTGAATTTATTACTTCTCATAATTTAAGTTTTTTGATAGATTCTTTAATATTTCCTATATATAGTATCATTTCATCTGCCAACAGGGAAAACTTTACTTCTTTCTTTTCCACTTGAATGTCTCTTAATTATTTTTTCTTGCCTAACTGCACTGTCTGGGTGTTCCAGTATTATGTCAAGTAGAAGTGGTGAGAGTGAGCATCTTGTTTTGTTCCTGATCTTACAAAAAGATTTTTAGCTTTTTATTATTATGTTAGCTGTGAGTTTGATAAATGGCTTTTATTGTGTTGAGGTACATTAGAGCTATACCTAAATTGTTGAGTTTTTATCATAAAAGAATGTTCGATTCTGCCAAATGCTTTTTTTTTGCATCAGTTGAGTCAGTCAAATGATTTTTGTCCTTCATTTTGTTCATATAGTGTATCATATTTTTGACTTGTACAAAAGGTATATATATATATATATATATATATATAGAGAGAGAGAGAGAGAGAGAGAGAGAGAGAGAGAGAACCATCCTTGTATGCAAAGAGTAAAGACCACAGATCATGGTAGATAATACTTTAATGTACTGTTGTTTATTTTATTTGCTAGTTTTTTTTGAGAATTTTGAATCTATATTCATCAGGGATATTGACCTGATTAACATGGATTACAGATAACTTTCTTTTTTATAGTATTTTTGTCTGGCTTTGGTAGGAAAATAATGCTTTCTTTATAAAATGAGTTTGAAAGTATTTCCTCTTCTTCAATTTTTTTAAGAGCTTGAGAATTATTGGTAGTAATACACTAAATGTTTGATAGAATTCAATTATGAAGCCACATGGCCCCAGGCTTTTATTTAATGGGAGATTTTTCATTAATAATTCATCTCCTTACTAGTTGTTCTGTTTATGTTTTCTATTTATTTGTGATTCAGTTTTGGCAGATTGTATGTTTCCAGGAATGTATCCATTTCTTCTAAGTTACCCAGTTTTTTAGAGTATAATATTTCATAGCAGTCTCTTATTGTGATACTAGTGTAGTGTCTCTTCTTTCATTTATACTTTTATTTACCTGAGTTTTCTCATTTTTAAAATTAATTCTAGTTAAAATTTGCCAATTTTTTTAATCTTTTAAAACCCTGAAACTCTTAGTTATGTTGCTATTGATCACTATTTTAATTTTTTCTGCTTTGATATTTATGATTCCTTCCTTCTACTAACTTTGGGTTTAGTCTGTTTTTTTTTAGTCTCATGGATTTGGTATGTTGTGTTCCCATTTTCATTTGTCTAAAAATATTTTTTAATTTCTTTTTTATTTTATTCTGTTTTTTTTTTTGTTCAGGAATATGTTTAATATCAACATATTTGTAAATTTTAAAAAATTTATCCTGTTATTGATTTCTAGCTTTTTATTTATTTTTTTAATTTTTTGTGTTGGAGTCTCCCTCTGTCACCCAGGGTGGAGTACAGTGGCTCAATCCCAGCTCACTGCAACCTCTGCCTTCCGGGTTCAAGCGATTCTACTTTCTCAGCCTCCCAAGTAGCTGGAACTACAGGCGAGCGCCACCACACCCAGCTAATTTTTGTATTGTTAGTAGAGATGAGGTTTCACCATGTTGGCCAGGATGGTTTCCATCTCTTGACCTTGTGATCCGCCCGCCTCAGCCTCACAAAGTCCTGGGACTACAGGTGTGAGCCACCGCACCTGGCCAATTTCTAGTTTAATACTGTTGTGGTCAAAAAAGATACTTGATATGATTTCAATCTTCTTAAATGTCTTAAAACTGATTTTGTGGCCTAATATATGATTCATTTTGGTGAATATTTTATATGCATTTATGAAGAATTTGTATTCTGCTGTTGTGGGATGGGATCATTGTTATATGTCTTTTAGATCAATTTGATTTAAAGTATAGTCCAAGTTCACTGTTTCCTTGATAGCTGACCTAGCCACTGTTAAAAGTGGAGCACTGAAATTCCCAACTATTATTGCATTATTGTTTCTCATTTCCAATCTGTTAATATTTGCTTTCTATAATTAGGTACTCTGATATTGGGTGCAAATATTTTGTAATTGTTATATCCTGCTAATGAATTGACCCTTTATTATTATAACATTACCCTTTATGCCTCTTTCTACTGTTTTCAAAATAAAGCTTAGTTTGTCTGATAAGTATAACTATCCCTGTTGTTTTTTGGGTTACATTTTCATAAAGCATACATATTTCCCAACCCTTCAGTTTTAGTCTATCTGTGTCACTAAAGCTGAACTGAATCATGAGTCTTTCCTAGGGCATATATAATTGAGTCTTGGTTTTGTTGCTGTTGTTGTCGTTTGTTTGTTCTTACCATTTGACCACTCAGTGTCTTTTGATTGAAGAATTTAAACCCTTTGACATTAAAAACAATTATTTATAGGTAAGTCCTTACTACTGCTATTTTGTTCATAGTTTTCTGGTTGTTTTATTGATCTTTTGTTCCTTTCTCTCTCTGTCTTCCTTTACAGTTTAATGATTTTTTATTTCTTTGTCTTTATGTATCTTGTATAGACTTTTGCTCTTTGGGTTACATGAGGCTTACATAAATCATCTTATAGGTGTAACAGGCTATTTTAGGCTATTAAGTTTGATCACATATGAAAACTCTAAACTTTTATTCCCAGACACACATTTTATGTCACAATTTATAAATTTTTATATTGTTTAACCACCAAGAAGTTATTGCAGCTACAGTAATTTTTAATAGTGTTGTGTATTTTAACCTTCATACTGGAGATATAAGTGATTTATACACCACTATTTCAATATTAAAGTATTCTCAAATTTGACTATGTAATTACTATTACCACTGAGCTTTTTCATGTTTTCATGTTACTAATTAGCTTCCTTTTGTTTCAGCTTGAAAATCTCCCTTTACCATTTCTGATAAAGCAGGTCTTGTAGGGTGAACTCTCTGAGCTTTTACTGTCTAGAAAAGTCTTTATCTCTTTCATTTCTGAACAACAGTTGTGCAGTTTATGATATTATCAATTGGCAGATTGGTTTTTTTTTTTTTAGCACTTTGAATGTAACATGCTTATCTGACTTTGCATGGCAAAATTTCTGCTGAGAAATCCTCTGGTAACTTTACGATTGTTCATGTGTAAGAAGAATCATTTTTCTCTGTTGAATTCAAAATTCTTTAATTTTTGATAGTTATAATATGCCTCTGTATAGTCTTCATTGGCTTGATTATGATTGGAAAATGTTCAGCTTTCTGTGTCTGTGTATTTTATATCTTTTCCCAGATTTGAAAATTTTTTACTTACTATTTTTTAAAGAAGATTTCAATCCCTTTCTCTCTTTCTTCTGCTTCTCGAGATGTGAAAGTTAGCTTTCTTGATGCTGTCCCATAGGCTTTCTTTATCCCTTTCTATTTTATTTTTTCATTCTTCTTCAATTATATATTTTCAAATAAGCTGTCTTTGAATTCACCGATTCTTTTTTTCTGGCTGATTAATTCCACTGATGACAGTCTTTATTGCATTTTTTCATTTAATTCATTATTTTCAGCTCCAAAATGTGTTTGACTCTTTTAAAATAAAAATTTAATCTCACTGTTAAATTTTTCATTTTGTTTGTTTACTGTTTTCTTGATTTCATTAAATTGTTTCCCTGTGCCCTCTTAAAGTAATTAAAATAATTATTTTAAACTTTTTGTAAGACAATTTGAAGATTTCAATTTGAGGGGGGAGTCATTTACTAGGAAATTATTGTGTTCTTTTGGTAGTCTATTCCCTTAATTTTTCATATTTTTTGTTGCCTTGCCTTGATGTTGCGCATATGATGAAGCAGTCACTTCTTCCAGACTTTTCATACTGTTTTCAGCAGGCAAAGATCTTATCCTATGAGTAGGTTTGAGAATGTTGGCTGTAAGCAGTGCAGCAGTTTAGGTTCCAGTGAGGATACAACAGCATAGTTTTTCTGCAGTTCTGTCAGCTGAGGACACTGTTGGCTAAGATTGCAGGGGTCCTCAGCAGCAAAAGATTTAGGTGTCCGTAGTGGCAGCAAAGGCAGTTGAGGTTTAAAATGGCAAAGGTTACTAGGGTGCTCCTGATATCTTTTTCTCCCATTGAAGAACTCATGACCATGGGGATCCCTTTTGACACTAGAACCAACTTCTGGGCATGTTTGCAGTGGCAGCAGCACCGTCATTGTCTGATTCATGGTGCCAGTGAAGACCATAGACCTGAGGTCTGAAGCACAGGCACATGGTGATGAACCAAGTCTCCACTGTCTGGGTGGTGGCAGCACCAGTGCCTAGGGCACAGGTCTCCCTGTTGCCACTTTGGTAATGATGTCCAAGGCATGGTGCTTGTGGAACAACCAAGAAGCTGTGTTCTGGATCATGGGCATATCCAGAGCTACAGAAGCTCCAAAGTCTCCGGTAATTCTAACTTGCAGCAGCAGTGACTCTGGCGTTCAGCAAGTGGAGGTAGCATGTAGTGCAGTGCAGCCATGGAGCTGGGATCTGGAGTGTGGATATGCAAGAAGCTACATGAGTGTGAGTCTGAGGTTTTGAGAGACTAGTTTGCTGTAGCAGTGGCTCTGATATCAGAGATGTGAGCATGCATGGAGCACCTATGGAGCCAGCATGTATTGTGCAAGTGTACACAAGAATAAAGTCCTATGAGTGGGGACCTAGGACATGGGCAAATATGGGGCAGCCATGAAGCCTGGGTCTGGGGTATGGCCATGCATGGAGCAACCATGGCTTCAGGGTATGGAAGCAGTGTTGGGAAGGGTGGGCACAGCAATGTCTCCTTCATGCGAGGGTGGTGGGAAGCAGCATCTCTGTTTCCTGGTGATTTGCAAGGAGAATGGCTGTTGGTTACCTCAGTGACAAAAGCTGATGATGTCCTCCATGAAGCAAGTCACTGTGGACTTCAATGGTCATCTTCATGTGGCTGATATTGATAACCCCCATACTTCTTCTTTGTCCCTAGACATTTCCACGCATCTAATGTCTACCAGTCTTTCCAGCCACCATTTCTGTGCAGTTATTCTGGGCTTTTTTTTACTTCATAGTGTTGCAGCAAGTTCTTAAATGAACCCTTCAAGATTGTTATTATTTATGGATAATTATGTATTTGTTACTTTTGTGGCAATATGTCCTATATTATCTACTCCACCATCTTTCTCTATTTTTTCTTTTTGGAGATGGAGTCTTGCTCTGTCATCTAGGCTGGATTTCCGTGGTACAGTTGTAGCTCAGTGTAACCTCAGACTCCAAGGCTTAAGGGATATTGCCACATCAGGCTCCTGAGTATCTGACTACTGGTGTGTGCTACCATTCCTAGCTAATTTTTAAAATTATTATCAAGACAGAGTCTTACCATGTTGCCCAAACTGGTCTTAAACTTCTGGCCTCAAGTGATTCTGTTGCCTTGGCCTCCTAAAATTCTGGAATTATATGCATGAGCTGCTGTGCCTGGCCAGAGTTTCTAATTCTTCATATGACACACAGTTTGGCTTGCTGGCATGACTACAACTTCAATGACCTTAAATCTGCCAGGTAAATGTACTGTGTTTCTTAAATCTTTTCAGTTATTTACTTACATTGATGACTACTTTATACTTGACCCTTTTCCCTCAAACCTTCATCATGTCTCATCTTATCTGGAATCTTAGTATCCCTGTATCTTTTCCACCAAGAAAATAAAAAGAAAAGCCAAAAGAAAATGTTTAGTTTGATAACTCACCTACCCGTATCAGTGTCCATAAGCTCTGTTTCCCCTCCTAGTACTCCAGAGCTTACCCTGTTCATGCGTTTGGCCAAGACTAATCCCTCCATGTTGCAGTAGATTGCTTCTACCCTTGAATAATAATGAGCATTCCCCCTAGCAATTCTACTTATTTTACTGAAATTATTAGCTTTTCTCTCTTCACTGGATCATCTGTATCAAAATACAATCTATTATTTTTCCTGTCTTATATTTTTCTCTTGGCCCTTGTATTGGTCCATTTTTACATTGCTGATAAAGACATACATGAGACTGGGTAATTTACAAAAGAAAGAGGTTTAATTGTGCTCACCGTTCCACATGGTTGAGGAGGTCTCACAATCATGGCGTAAGGCAAGGAGGAGCAAGTCACATCTTATGATGGCAGCAGGAAAAAAAGAGAGCATGTGCAAAGAAACTCTCATTTTATAACCATCAGATCTCAGGAGACTCATTAACTATCATGAGAACAGAACAGAAAAGACCCACCCCCATAATTCAATCACCTTCCACTGGGTACTTTCTATGACATGTGGTAATTGTCATGTGGTAGTTACATCAAGATGAGATTTGGGTGGGGACACAGCCAAACCATACCATTCTGCCCCTGGCCTCTTCCAAATCTCATGTCCTCACATTTCAAAATCAATCATGCCTTCTCAACAGTCCCTCAAACTCTTAAATTATTTCAGCATTAACTCAGAAGTCCATAGTCCAACCTCTCATCTGAGACAAGTCAAGTGCCTTCCACCTATGAGCCTGTAAAATCAAAAGCAAGTTAGTTACTTGCATTGGGTAATTGGTAAATATAGTCATTCCAAATACCATTACCATATTTACCAGTTGGGTAAATACAGCCATTCCAAATGGGAAAAATTGGGCAAAACAAAGGGGCTATCGGCCCCATGCAAGTCTGAAACCCAGCAGGGCAGTCAAGTCTTAAAGCTCCAAAATTATCTCCTTTGATTCCATGTCTCACAACCAGGTCATACTGATGCAAGTAGGGGTTCCCATGGTCTTGGGTAGCTCCATGCCTGTGGCTTTGTAAGGTAGAGCCTCCTTCACAGCTGTTTTCATGGACTGGCATTGAGTGAGTGTGGCTTTTCCAGGTTCACATTGCAATCTGTCACTGGAGCTACCATTCTGGGGTCTGGAGGAGGGTGGCCATCTTCTCACAGCTCCACTAAGGAGTGCCCCAGTAGGGATTCTGTGTGGGGGCTCTGCCTCCACATTTCCCTACCACATTGCCCCAACAGAGGTTTTCCATGAGACCCCTGCCCCTACAGCAAACTTCTGCCTGGAAATCCAGGCATTCCCACACATCCTTTAAAATCTACATTGGCCTCTTTCAGCCATGGATAGAGCCAGTGGGACACAGGGCACCAATTCCCTAGGTGGTACACAGCACGAGAACACTGGGCCTGGCCCAAAAAAACATTTCCTCCTAGGCCTCTGGGCCTGTGATGCAATGGGCTGCCATGAAGACCTCTGACATACTCTGGACACATTTTCCCCATTGTCTTGGGGATTAATATTCAGCTCCTTGTTACTTATGCAAATTTCTGGAGACAACTTGAATTTCTCCTCAAAAAATAGAATTTTTTTCTGTCACATTGGCAGGCTACAAATTTTCCTAACTTTTATGCTGTTTCCTTTACAAAACTGAATGCCTCTAACAGCATTCAAGTCACATCGTGAATGCTTTGCTGCTTAGAAATTTCTTCTGCCAGATATCCTAAATCATCTCTCTTAAGCTCAAAGTTCCACATCTCTAGGGCAGGGGCAAAATGCTGCCAGTCTCTCTGCTAAAACATAACAAGAGTCATCTTTGCTCCAGTTCTCAACAAGTTCCTCATCTCCTTCTGAGACCACCTCAACCAGAGTTTAATAGTCCATATCATTATCAGCATTTTGGTCAAAGCCATTCAACCGGTCTCTAGGAAGTTTCAAACTTTCCTACATTTTCCAGTCTTCTTCTGAGCCCTCCAAACTGTTCTGTCTGCCTGTCACCCAGTTACTTCCACATTTTGGGATATCTTTTCAGCAGTACCCTACTCTACTGGTATCAATTTGCTGTATTAGACTGTTTTTATGCTGCTGATGAAGACATAGCCAAGAGGCTTAATTGGACTCACAGTTCCATGTGACTGGGGAGACCTTACAATCATGGCAGAAGGCAGGGAAGAGCAAGTCACATCTTTTGATGGCAGTAGGCGAAAAGAGAGCTTGTGCAGTGAAACTCCTGTTTTTAAAACCATCAGATATCGTGAGACTCATTCACCATTACAAGAACAGTGCAATAAAGACCCATTCCCATAATTCAATCACCTCCTGCTGAGTTCCTCCCATGACGTGGGAATTGTGTGAGTTACAATTCAAGATGAGATTTGGGTGAGAACACAGCCAAACCATATCAGCCCTGTTATTCAAACCAGCTACAACCCAAATTTTCTCTCCACTACTTCCAAATTCCCCATAACTTTCATCTACAATTTTTGTTTCTA
This sequence comes from Cacajao melanocephalus, assembly GCA_963573385.1. Taxonomy (NCBI): domain Eukaryota; kingdom Metazoa; phylum Chordata; class Mammalia; order Primates; family Pitheciidae; genus Cacajao; species Cacajao melanocephalus. Next base: position 22,180 of record CAUYLG010017684.1, on the reverse strand, counting down.
GTTCTTTGTATTTTATTCTTTATGCTATTGATCTCAAATACAGCTTCTATATCTCTTCAGCAAAATAGTTCCTGTAAAATTCAGCAACACCATCTTGCATTGGAGCTTAGATAACAGTAACACCTGGCAGGAGCTGAAACTCTGATGGGCCTGTCCAGGAGAAGCAGGGGTCATCTAGATCCTAGTAATGTGAAACACGAATGGAGAGAAATACCCTTTTCCTTCTGCTTTCCAAATTTCTTGCTAATGGAAAATTTCCACATATTGACTACCCCCAACTGGAGGAAAGCTTACTTTGATGACTTAATTCTTTATCATGTCTTGCCTCATCTGCAACCTCTGTGTTATGCTTCTTAATATGTAACCTGAGAGACATTTTTCTGACGAATGGGACAGGCCTCATGTGAAAACAGAACGTCTTTGGGTAAATGCAGCCAATCTGGGATACACAACCATGGAAGAGTGGGTCTGAATACACACAATCCACAATCCTCAGAAAGTGTGAAATAGGCATTAAGTAAATGTTTGCTGATGTAATAAGTGATCTGAAAATGTGAGACAGGTTGGAAAAATATTATGTAATCTCTTTAATATGTATTCATGGTAATAAACTGAAATTAACTGAAAATAGATAGAGACACACATTCCCTGTTTATAATAAAATAATAGACATAATTATCACATATTATGTATTTATATTGTATGTGTATACAGATAATCTTCAAAAAAATCTAAATTAAAAAAACAAATATTTAGCTTAGAAATAGTAACTTTTTAGCATCCACATGTGCTCTAAGCATGTGTTGTTTTTCATAAAATGAAAATAACCAATTCAGCAGTTTTTCCAGTTTAGCACTTAGACCTTGATAGCATGTTCTTCCCACTTAAATAATTAAAAAAGTTAAGACAATCAAAAGTATATTTCTCTATAAGGCACAGTTTATTTCCTATAGTATTTAAAAGACAAATGCATAAATAAATACCAGTCCATGTTACTGAGCACAGAATAGATAAAACTATAATTTATGTCAACATAAAGGTGGGAGGGGAAACCAGAACTGTATAGGAGCAGAGTATAAGTTGCCATTAATTAAAACTAGATTATTTTAAGTTTGGAATGTTAAAGGTAATCTACCTGGTAACAAGTACTAAGTAACAAGTTACCAGGTAGATTACCTTTAACATTTCAAACTTATACTTATCTAATTCTAATTACCAGGTAGATTACATTTAACATTCTAAACTTATAATAATCCGGTTCTAATTAATACCAACTAAATTTCAATAGCATACAAAACTCTGTTCCTATAGTTCCGTACACATACATATGACTGCAATAAGAAAATTTTCAAAAAAAACATATCTTTCAGTCTCAAGCTTTTCTACTTAGAGGTCAGCAATTCCTGAAGCAAGTTTGATTCTTTCCCAATAGCCTTGACGTCTCACATGGGCCCTTGTTTCTCCTCACTTGGGTAATGTGTTTAATCCTGAATCAATCATATTGATCCTGGGAACTGAGTGTTCTGAGTGGACAGCTTGACATGATCAAATTTGTATCCAGCAGAGTAGATCTAGTGCTGCAAATATTTATCATATAGTTCTAATTAAACATAAAACTGTAAGTTATAGAAAAATACAATTTTAAAAAATATTGAAAATTGTTATAGGGTTTTAAAGTTATAATGATAAAGACATGTTTATTTCTCAGTAATCCGTTGAACAATTAGATTTTTGAAATATAACATTATATTTAGTAAACATGCTGTCTCCTCTCTTAATTGAGGTAACTTCTTAAGATAGGGATGGTTAAATGTTAATTAACAATAATTTTATGGTGCTTAATAAATTTTAGGAGTTGATTATATTGCTTAGTTACAGAAATAAGACATTTGTCTTTACTTTTTTAAATGGTTCCTGCTTTATGACGTATTCTTCAAAGAAATGCATTCTCATCACAACCTCTCATTCTTCCTCATCCCTTCAGATTTAAGAGAACCGAGTCCCAGCAGGACACTGGTTTTCTGGAAAATGTCTTGTTAGAAAAGTCTACTCAATTTTTAAATATTAATTTTTAAATGAGTGCATATAGTCATCCATGATAAATTTAATCAACATATCCAAAGCACACAAAGGGAATCTACTTGCAGCTTTTTGGGGTAACAGTTTTGTTTACAAGATGACCTTCTAGATAATGCACTTAATTTCTATTTTCAGTCTCATGGTGAGACCATTCAAGGTCTGAAAACAGAAGTAAGTTTAGAATTTTAGAACAAGTTGGAAGGGGAAGATATTTGCAGGCAGAAATGATGTTGACATCCTCCAAATCATACTGTGTTACAATGTACTGGAGTATTGTTTGAGTTAAAGTAAGATTGCTGAGATGTTTGACACATTCCAGAAAACAATATACCTCTGGACATGATGCTATAATGAATGGCAAAATGTATTTGAATATCTGAAGTGAAACAAAGTTTCTAAAAGATAAATTACTAAGTTGGCAGACAGAAAATTTTGCTCAAGGTGTTCACATATTATAAATGCCACTGTCAGATAAATGCAAATGTAACTTTCAAGAGATAATTTTGAAAATTGTGTGACAGCTTTTAGAGGAAAACAATGATTTAGCTAACACCAGAGCAGCACAATTTACTATTGGGGTATTCTAGAAGGAGTAGTTAAAATATATTGCTTTTAATTTATTGTCTGCTTCTCTCTGGAGGATTTTGACCTAAAATATTTTCATTAAAGACATTAGTGAACTCAATTTATAAAATTACTACTTTTTAAGCCAGGTCTTTTCAAGGTCTATATCTTTTTACTTAGTTATCCCCCATAGTGCTGTAGGATAACATGCAGCTTGAGTACTGATAATTCGGTCTTTTTGCTACCATATAGGCAATTACAAGAAGTTAGGATGATTGAGACTGTTAATCATAAAAACCCTGTAGCTAGAATGATAAGCAATAGTTTTAATCATCATAGTGTTTTTTCTGGTAAACACACATTTATTTCATACTTATATAGCCAACACAATAAACAGTAATACCCTGTGGTATGAAAAATTGAATCCAGCTTTAAACTACTTAGCTTCTTCTCCTGTGGTAGTTAACTCTGTGGGAGTCTCTAGTTTGCATGCATTATCATTAGCCTGGTTCTCAGGACATGGTTTGCAGGCAAATAGTTACATCCTGGGAGAAACTGAGGTAAGAAAAAATCTAATTATGGGTTGCAAAGCTACTAATAGCCCACTTTGTTAGAATGCTCACTTTGCTAGAATTTCTTCAAACATTTCATTAGTCGGTTGAGTTTGGCAATTTCAATATCATTAGGAGCAGAACAAATTTCTCCAGGCTATTGCTAGAGGAAAAATAAAATAGGCAAACACAAGCCCAAGACATATTGACATATATGCTCCATATTGACATTTTTTAATGGTTTCTTGTTCTTTGTCTAAAGTTTGCTGAAATTTTCTAGTCCTGAAAACCCAAAAAATACAAAACAAAAGTTTAGTTGACATCAGTTCTCCCCAAACCACTGTTATAAATACTTTCCCACTCCATCACTTAAAATACAGTATACTAACTGAAGAATCCAGTTCTAGGGAATCAGTTGAGAAGTAAAATTTAAATGAACCCTCTTTAACTTGCTTCTTCTGTCTTGAACTTTTACTCCTCTTTCACTTAACTTCCCTTTCACTCAAACATAAAGTTAAGAGCTACTGCTCCCCATATTCAAGGATGGATGTCATTTAATTCTAATTAACACATATTTTGCATTAATCTCATTTTAATTTTTTTGGAATAAATCATACATAAACAAGAGTGTACAAACCACATATGGAGAATCAATAAAAACCTACTTTACAGTAACAGTGGTTTAAAAAATTGTCCCAAGATCTTAGGAGACTCTTGTGTAGATCACATGTCATTCTCTTCTCCTTAGATATAATCAGTACATAACTTATTGGATAAAATTATCTTCATTCATACACACACATATATATGTATATATGTAACTTATCTGTGAATTCTTGGGAAAAAATTAGAATTTTTTTTCTGCTTTTCAAGTTTATAAGAATGGAGTCATACTGGATATATTAATTTCTGAGCTACATCCGAGTCGATGCACAATGCTGTGCTTCATTTAATTTCATTGCTGTAATAATCTACTGCATAAACATATCAATTATTTTTCAATTCTACCAGGGCTGGCTATATAATTTGTGAAGCCCTGTTCAAAATCACAGTATGAAAGCCCCAGTTCCAAAGTATTAAACATTTTAAGATGGTAACAGCAGAGCCTTAAACCAAGTAGAGGATACTGAAGTGTGGGTCCCTGAAAGTCTCATGAAGCCAATGCTGATTCCATCATTGATTTACATGTGAATGATTATTATTTTTTAAATTATCAATACAGTTACTACAAATATTCTGCTAAATTTCTCCTGGAATACGTGCTCCTTGGTGAGTTTCTCTAGACCAGAATTTGTGTGTCACAAGGTAGGCCCTTGACATTTTAGTAGCTAATGAAATGTTATTTATTAAACTGCTCAGTACAAGTTACAGTTTCAACACAATAGATGAGATTTCTCAAATTTCATTTAATTACCAGTCTATCTCATTATGATTTTAATTGCCTTATTAATAAAAAATGATCAGCCTTCCTTTTACAGCACGTTGTGATGCTAACTGGGATTGGAATTTCATAGACTCTATCAATGTAAAGAAAATTGGCATCTTGACAATATGTATTTTTGAATCATTGACCGTTGCATGTATATCACTATTTTTAATCTTTTACCTTTATTCAAATTATATTTTATAGTTTTCTATATAGAATTCTTAGAATTTTAAAAATATTTTCCCTTAGCACTGGATAACTTTCATTTAAGACTCTTCTGTAGGTTGCCTCTTCACTCTGATGATAGTTTTTTTTTGCTGTGCAGAAGCTCTTTAGTTTAATCAGATTCCATTTGTCAATTTTCGCTTTTGTGGCAATTTAGTTTTAGTTACTTTCAGTATACTGTTTGTTTGAATAACAGTCTGCTAAATAATAGAAAATGAAGGTCTCCTTGCAATCAATTATCACTTTTTTTCAATAATAATCTATATATATATTGCCTTTATATTTTGAATTCTCTATTTTCTGATTACATGACCTTGCATTATCACTTTTTAATTTGCTAATCTATTAAAATTTAGTTCTTCTGAGAAACCATTAAGGACCTAATACTAATGTTAGCTAAATTGAAATCTTTCAATCTTGGTTTCTCTTTGATATCTCTCCACATTTTACTTTCCTTTTTAAAGCCATTTTTCCTCATGGTAGCAGGTAACAGCGCATGTTCCTGATTCATTTACTTCCTTTCAACATGATTCCAGTCACCTCACCAATAAAAGCATTGTTGTTTAAATTTTGTCTTGTTGTTTCCCTTAAAAAAAAAATAAGGTAGTTGAATTCAGTATTTCCATAGCTGTAAATATCAAATCTTATAAATAACTCTCAATTTGAAGTTGAAAATGTCACTTTTTAACCTAGGTTCTGTTTCCAGGTGCTTGTCAAATCCATACTTCTTTCCACAAAAAATGTCATATAATTCAATCAAGACTAAAATCACATATTCCCCATGTGATTAATTGTAAAAATGTACTGTTAAAGTACTCAGCTGTCATGAAACAGCCATTTGAATGGCCCTAAGACTCTGTATTGGCTTGCAGTATCTTCATGATTTTGTCAGTGAAGCTCTATTTTCCATCCTATGAGTGGTAGCTCACTTATGTAAGAAATTTTTAGTGCCTTCATAGTAGATACATTTTTTTAAAATAATTGTGTAGTTATGAAACATAAAATAAATCTCAAATGTAATTTCAAATCAGTCTGTATTCTGAAATTTTGTATACCCTCCAAGTCTCAGTATCCTGCTGAGAGGATGCCTCACTTCTTTTCAGTATACACTCTCAGCATTTAGCCCTTATGTACATTTTATTGTACATTACGGTTGTCTTCTATATCTATTATGAATAGATCATATGATTTGAAGAATCTGAAATTTCAGCAAAACACATCATGAAAAGCAATCGCAGGCTTTACCTTGTTTAGGTTGTATAATAAGAACAGGAAATATTTGTGGAAAGTTCCTTATATTCCAGGGACTGAGACATTTTTCATTTATTAATTTATTAAATTTTCACATAAATTTTAATGAGTCCCTAATTATAGACAGAAAACAGAAGTTTAGAGAATTTAGATAATTCATCCATGATAACTTGAAATGGTTGAGCCACTTAGTTTAGAATTGAAAGATTCAGGCCTGGTGTGGTAGCTTAGGCCTGTAATCCCAGCACTTTGGGAGGCCAAGGCGGGTGGATCACCTGAAGTCAGGAGTTCAAGACCAGCATGACCAATATGATGAAACCCCACTTTTACTAAAAATACAAAAATTAGCCAGGCATGGTGGCATGCACCTGTAATCCCAGCAACTGGGGAGTCTGAGACAGAAGAATCTCTAGAACCCAGGAGGCTGAGGTTGCAGTGAGCCGAGATCCTTCCATAGCACTCCAGCCTGTACAACAAAAGCAAAATTCCACCTCAAAAAAAAAAAAAAAAGATTCAAAACCTGTGAATTTAAATATTTTTTATTGTGGCTTCATTTCCCACATTAAAAGATGCATGACATAAGCCCATAGTTTTATCTAATTCAAGAAAACAGTTAAAAAGAAATATTGTCCAGACAGCTGTGAAACCAGATTCCCTAAGTGTGTGAATCCCACTTTTTGGGACTCCCCAATTCTAATTGAAGTAGCTTTGAGCACAAAAATTCCAGGCTATGAATCTCAATATAAAACTCAAATTCTTTGTTTGTTTCTAAATCATCTATTCAATATTTATATCCCATATGTTTTCCTGCTTATAGCTCAAATCTGCCAAACCCTTTATTACCATTTCACTAGTGTTCTATTTGGGCATTTAGATTATTTGAATAGCAGCAATATTTTTAATTACTATATACTTTTTATTATTGATAGTAAAGGATTAGCTATTTTAATAATGAATTAAAATCTGTGCCCAAAATAGTATACTCTTTATTATTTAGTGAAGATACGATAAAAAATGCTTATTAAAAGATTGATAGATTATCTCCAAATACCAAAATAATAGAGACAATGAAAGCAGAAACATTATATTTTATCAAAAACATTACAGAGGAAATAAGGAACGATCCAAATTTGAAAGCACATAAACAGAATAAAGCATATAAAGAAATAAAGCAAATGATTTATTTTTAATGTGGCTTAAGTATGCTACTGGAGGCTAGGCCATACTATTATTATTCATCACTATTTCTTCCTTTTCCTGTGATAAAATTATGCTTACCTGTCTTATTGACTGACCTCAAGATTGGTCATGTTGTTCCTGGACCAAACTGAGGGTTGGGCTGCTTTAGCAGCCCAATGATGAGATGCAGATGAACTGAAAAGGAAAAGAGTTTTTATTTCTTCAACCACTTACAGGGAGAAAGCCTGGAAAATACTACCAGAAACTCAAAATTACAAAGTTTTACAGGGCTTACATACCTTCTGAGCTATATGTCTACATGTAAGTGTTCATTCATTTAAAGACGTAAGTGATTAACTTCTTCTAATTTATAACAAAGGTATAAATTTATACCTTTTATAACTTCCTCTGGAGTCTCAGTAAATTTACTTAATCTAAATGGGTCCAGGTGCTGGGTGATTACCCTTCTGTTATCTCCTGCTAAATCATGGGAGTATAAGGAGTTCCTTCAGAGTACCAATAAACTTGTTTGTGAAGGCCTAGGGAGTTTCTTCAGACCCCCAATATAACCTGTTTAATCCTAAACCGGTCCGGTTAAGAATTCCTTTGTTATCTTGTCATGCTTCAAGGCCCAGGAAAGGCCTAGGCAAAACTCTTGGTGGGCTTTTGTTACATTCCAGCCTTTGTGTAAGGGTACTCACTCTCTCTGCTTTTAATATTTAACTCAGCCACTCAGTCAGTACTAAAACAGTTATTATGGAGGGCTGTGTAAGTGAGACCTGGCCTGCCACAATGTGACTTGCTTTACCAAAATTAATATGTTGAAGGCTATTTAGGAGTCAGCACATGGCGGGTCATACTTTCTTCCCCTTCTTCCACTCAGAAGAGTAATGCTCATGAAGAATGACTGGCTGATCTGCATCTTGGATGAAGGTGATATGAATGGAACCACACTGGCTCATTATGGACATTTTGAGACAGCCAGGTGGGAGGGGGTCCCTAGATAAACTCCAACCAGCCTGCCCACTGGGGTGGAGCCTAGGGAAGTTCACACCCTTTGCAGCAAAGAGGAGCCTGGCCCCTCCTCTTCCTGGATGGAACCTGGGATTTGAACAGTTGGCAGGAAGGCTTTAGCAGAGGGACTCTCCTTGTTTCTTCCCCTTTTTTAACCCCTTTCACCCAATAAAATCCTGTTTTATTCACCCTTTAATTGGTCTGCGAGTCTAAATTTTTGTGGCCGTGAGACAGACAAAAACCTCGTCTTTTGCTGAACTAAGGAAAAGTCCTGCAACACGTTTGGCAGCAACGTGGGGGCTTGAGAAGGGGGAGTGAAATGGGGACTCCAAACCTCTCACTGTTGTTTCTAAGCCTTTTTATCCTTGGACTGCTGAGGGTTGGGAAACCATGCCCCACCCCTTGTAGCTCCCGGGGCCTTTCTCCTGGAGCCTTTTCATGGTCTTTTCCTTCCTTTTTGGGACAGGACCAGTGAGCAGCAGCTTCTGGTTGCTCCCTACTCTCTGTTGGGTCTGGGACGCATGGCCTAATGGTCCAGCACAGCTGGCTGGCTGGTTCCCAGCCACTCGGGGCTGCCTCAGCCTTCCCCTTTTCTGGCTAAGGGGTTTAATTCTATGGGACAGTAATTAAGCTTAGTCTTGTATCCCTGGTGGACGAACCACTTGCGTAAGAATAAGAGGTTCTTCCCCAAGCACTTTTTCTTTCCTCTTCTCTACCCCATCAGCAAGTTAACTTTTAAAAGTTTTTTTTTTCTTTTAGGAGATGTTTTACTAGGCTAACACCGGCCCTACCCCCCCTCCCCCAACTCTCGCTGTATTCTCTGAAAAGTTTTGGTTGTTAAATCAAGACTCCATCTTGCTTTACATCCTGAAGGCATGGTTGATAACTGCTTGGCAAGGTTTTGTTTAGCAATCTAGTATCCTAGCCCTGTCTCTCAAAGGGCTCCACCCAGTGGCTGCGTTTTCTTCTGCCTGCGTATATACTGTATGTGATGTCTGTAAAGAGCTCTAATTAATTTGGCTTAAAGAAAGACAAGTGCCTGGACCAAATACTTTTTTTAAGGGAAAGTAAATGCTGTGGTGCCTTTACAGTTTACATGACTTTAATCTTTAAGAAATAAAAACAGCCCTAAATACTCTTGGTAAAATGCAGCTCAGATGCAAGGTTTGCTAAGTGTTTTGAGGTTACAAACTGCTTTTTGGGCTTTGAGAACCATTTGACTTGCCAGCTTCACAACTGGTAAGGCCTGGGGACATATGGAACTAACTATACCCTTAATTTAGAAGGCAAACCTTGCATGCGCTTAGCACACAAACAACTTACCACGTTTCAACTTGAAGTTAAAAATTGCCAGGAGTTAATTGAAACTACTAGAAATAGATTTACATGCAAGGTGTGTAAGAACAGTATAATGTGTTTTTTAGTAAAACGCTATAAGAAGGCATGGAAATGTAAACTTGCCTAGGATTAAAGGATTGTTTTGAGTTAAATTATGTAAGAAAAAGCTGAGGATTCAAGGAAGTGCTGGAAGAATTGTGGAAATTAATCTTCTAGAAGAGGTTCTCTGTGTGAACGTATTGAATAAATTCAAGAAAGGATATTATATGTTTTTTCTGTAAATTGGGCATTGACATAAAAATACAACAAGGCTTCTAAGGCGCTAATACTCTCTTTGGAAAAATTTGTAAAGGGTTATAAAAGTTTTTGCCTCTTTATAATTTCTGAGTCTTCATTTTGGCAAAATAAGTAATATGGCAACCTGGAATTCTGTTTCATAATATCAAGTGTTTTAAACCTTGAACATATAAAAAGCCTTCCCAAAATCAAACTTCAGTTTCAAATTTGTCTTTCCTGGCATCTGGCTTTTCAGGTACTTCAGAGGGCCCATGAAGTGTCCAGAAAAGAAAGGAAAACAGGATTATTTGACATGTTTTGGTACATGGGATTGCCAAAATAATGTTCAATCTTCTTTAGGTTATATCTTGATGAATAATGCTAATATATGTTACAAAATTGTATGGGATTTCTAAAATTCTAATATCTGAGTATATGTTATCATAATTAAGGTTGCTATGTTAAGTTATTATAAATCACAAAGATAATCAAACTTCCTTGTCAATTGTGTTTCTAACTGTAACTACCCTGGACATTTTGCTATTAACAGACAATTGTCTTGTTTTAATCCTTTTCAAAGATAGTTTATAATGAGCCTTAGAATTTTCACAGATGCTCTCAAATACAGGCTTCTGATAACTTTAGAGATTGTACATTGGAATAAAGGAAAATGTACGGGACTCATGAAGAGGTGAAATGCTAATGAAAATCAAGCAAAACAAGAATTTACTACATGGACTGAACTCAGAAAGCTGAAGCAACCTTTTTGACGTTTGCTTGGAATATTACTGATCTTCGTTTGATTTTTCATAGTCAAGGAAACTTATTTTGAACTATTTATAGCCTTTAATAATTGAGTAAGGTATACTCCTATGAACAAAATTTAAAGCATGTTTGTTTCTCTCTGCTTGATTCCTCTAGAATTTTGAAACTGAGTATTTTTAACAAGGCAATATGGTTTCTTGTACCAGTGCATAAGAATCCATTTTTCTTTTGCAACAGGACACAACTGGAGAAACTTGTTATTTTATCAAGGCGTTGACTGGAAGAGTATGCTTCCCTTTAAGGAGTTAAACTTGTTATTTTATCAAGGCGCTGACTGGAAGGGTATGCTTCCCTTTAAGGAATCAATTTCAACTTGCAGAGCCAATAAAAGCCCAGTGGGGAAACTGGCCTCATACCGTTGTCTACACAGTCCCTGTACAGGGTCCCTAACCTTTGGTCAGTAAAGAATGTTGCTTTCTAACAGGTCCGGGAGCTCCAAATTTATTATGGAACCTTGAGAGGAGAGGATCACCCAACTCACAGGTACTTGAGAATCAACTCATGGCTGGGCTTGGCTTTAAAAGGTCTTATCTGAGATTCCTTGGGGAACAACTTACATCAAATCCAATCCAAAAAACCTATGTAAAAGTAATTATTCTTGCTGCACTTCATGCAAATAATCAGCCCAAGTATAAAACTAAAGTTTTTTTTTTTTGCAAAGCACTCAGTCCTATGATGAGTTGTTTTTTAACAAACGTGAGGACTGGAGAGAGAGAATGATAAAAGCATAAAAAAACTTTATATGCAGCATTAAGTTTATTTGTTAAAAATAAATGTATGATAAACATAATTAAGTAAAAATGAGAGAGAAACATTAGCAACTTATTTGAAATGAGAAAATAATTATAACTATATTTAAATGCTTTTTGAATTATCATATTATTCTGGTTCTAGATAAAATGTTTATTGTGATGATAATGTTAAATTCTAAAAGAAATTTAAGAAAAGAAATGAGAAAATACTAACAATAGAAAAGTAAAAGAAATTGCCAAACAATATACTCTAAATTGTATGGTTTTTATAGGGGTGATGCATAAAATTTTAGTTCTATTTGGTTTCTATAAGGGGAATTCAGAATATCATCAGATAATATATAATTTATATAAAATACAGGAGAAATTAAAATATATATACTTTTCCAAATCTACAGAAATACACGTCTTTTCCTTCCAAAAATAAAAGCAAACACAAAAATTTCAAGTTACAGGAATAAACATATATGACTGCTGTCAGCTCATAGCTGGTGTAACAACTGTTAGGTGTTCCACTGAACATGAATAATTTCACAAATGCCCAATATCAGATAAGGTCACTCTATAATGATGGAAAACAAACAATCAAAATTAACCTGTAATCACTTCTGAGGACAAACAAAAAACACTGTCCAAGGAACAAAAAAAGCCAAGTAGCCTCATTTCCAGGCTTCCATGAGTGCCTACTGTTTTTTAACAAATTACAGTTTTAGTCTTGCTCTTTTGTTTTCATCTTTTTAGAAAATAGTGATTAATATACTCACCCAGACTTCCTTAAGGTTTTGCTCAGCTTGACTAAAGCTTAGACAGACTTCTTCCTCACTATAGGCCCTGATCTCACTTTTCTCAGATAATTTACTTCAGAAAATTTTCTATTTTATGTTCTTTTTTTGACCCATTGAGATATAAATCTTCTCCCAGCCTCTTACCAATGCTATAACCCAGAAGTGTCTTTTTTAAGGACCTGAAAGCTATTAAGAAAGATAGCACCCCTATCTCCCTGTCCCTGTAGAAGTGTAAAAGCCTAATTTCACTAATTAGCAAACACAGATGGCCTAATCACCTTGACCAATTTTCTCCCTAATGTCCTCCAGTACTTTTAGATAGATCACCTCAGCATTAAAAAAAACCTTCCATGTTTTGTTTCCGTGGAATTGAGTTCTGTCTCTCTCTTCTAATGCAATAGTCTTAACCCAAACTGCAACTGTTTCTGATAGTCTCTCTTGCCTTTTTAATGATGTCAGATATGAATTTTTATTTTTTGGACAATCCTGATAGTACAGTTACCACTGCTTCTTCTCTGCACTCAATCCTAAAGTACCTGGTTCCTTGGATCATCCCTAGAATCTTCTAATACATCCCCAAATCCCGTAAAAAGCACCTCTTTCTAAGATCCCTACAAACCCTATAACGTTTGGTCTTTGTTAGACCACTGATTGGTTTCTGGTAAACTTGGCTGGTGAGCAATAGGACAGATATCACCTATAAATACAGGGGAGCAAATTCTAAATGAATCAAGAAAATATGAATTGAAAGTCATTTTAAAAAATCTCAGATCACAATTAGATGTGGTTTGTGGAGGAATTAAATAATAGTTCTAGACGAAACTGTTAAAATGCAATATAAACACAAACCTACTCTACAATTTTTCTGATTTCTTTAAATTACTAAATGAATATAAAATTAAATTATTCATATGCATAAACATTCATAGCATCATTAGGAAATAAGGAAAAACTATTCTGTAATACTGCAAAGTGTTTTAAATCCTGTTCTTACAAGGGCGTGCCTTTTAAGCTGAGACTTGAAAGGCACGTAGAAATTAGACAAGGAAAGGCCTGTGAGTTTAATAAAATTTAAGTGGAAGAGCTAAATGAGTTGGGGCATAAAATTTGATGAGTCCACGTTCATAAGAAATGCCCAAATGACTTGATGTGAATTCTCTCAAATATTCAAAAGTCAAATAATAATATTCCTTCACCATTTATTTCAGAGAATACAAGAGAAGGGAACAATTCCCATCTCATAACTTGATACCTGGACATAGACATCACAGGAACAGATAGCTGAACATCAATATCCTTTATGAACATAAACACACAAGCACTAATATACTAGCAAACCAAGTTCAGCACCATATTCAAAATAATTATATGCCAAGTCCAAGTGGAAGGTATCCAAGGAGTACAGGTTCTTTTGCAATATGATAATCAATGTAATAACCATACTAATACAAAGGGTACAGAAAATAAACTGCATGATCATCTTAATAAATACATAAAAATCTATGAAATTAAATAGTTATACACAGCAAAAAATTCAACACACTAAAAAAAGCAGAAAAGTTTATCATTCTGACGAACATTTACAAAAACCTGACAGCAAACATCTTATGTAGTGATGAACAACAGGACACATTATCTCTGAGATCAAGAACAAGGAAATAATGTCTGCTTTTACCACTTCTATTCAACAGTGTCCTGGAGACTCTGCTTTGTATAATAAGGCAAAAATAAATTTATTAAAACTGTCTATTCCCAGATAACTTGATAATATATGAAGAAAATATATCAAAGAATCAAAAAAATGTACCAAAGACAAGTTTGGTAAGATCAAAAGATTCAAAATTAGTATGAAAATAAATTGTTATTTCTATAACCTAGTAACAAGAAAATAGCAAAAAAAAATTGTAGGAAGCAATTCCATTCACAGTAGCTCCAAAAAGGAAAAAAATGCATAAATTTAACAAAAATTGTAAGTCTATAATCAGAACTGCCAAACATTGCTGAAATTAAAGAACATTTAAACAAATGGAGAAACATTCCATGTTCCTAAATTGGAAGACACAATATTATCAAGATGACAATTTTCATATTTAATTTTAATCTTTTCTTCTTTTTACAAAAATCCAGTAGTCTCCTCAGTCTCCTTTTAAAGTCTGCCAAGTTGATGCTCATATTTACATCAAAATCAAATGCACTTACAATAGCAAAAAACAATATTGTAAAAGAAGAACAAAGCTGGAGGACTTAAACGTCTTGATTTGAAAACTTACTATGAAACAATAACGATTAATGCAGTGTGTGATACTGGCATCAAGATAAGACTTACAGATCAATGTAATAGAATTGAGATTCAGAAATAAACCATTATTTTTATTGATTTTTCAACAAATGTTTCAAAATACTTAACTGCGAAAAATAGTCTTTTCAGCAAATTTGTGTTCAAGTAAATGCCCACATTAAAACAGACCGAATTTATACTTTTAACCTGTACCACAATAAACAATGGAACACAGACCTAAAACATATAGAAGACAATACAGGAGAAAAATTTTTGACTATAAATTAGGGTACATACTCTAACATATATCAAAAGCATGTTCTATCAAAAATGATAAATTGAAATTATCAAAATAAATTTTCTTCAGAAGATTCCATTAAGAAAATGAAAATACAGACCATATTGTGGAAAAGTATTTTCAGATAATATCTGATAAAGAACATAATCAGAATGTATAAAGAATTGCATAACACTAAAACTGTGAAAACAACTCAGTTTTAAAGTAGAAAAAATTTGAATAGATATTTTACCAAAAAATATCAATAGCTAATAAACAGATTAAAACAGTCAACAACATTATTAGAGAAATGAAAATTAAAACTCCAATGAGACGTCACTATATACCACTAAATGACTAGAATTAGAGACAGGCAATAATGTGTTTTTGAGGATGTAGAGAAGTCAGGACCATCATGTATTATTGGTGAGAATATAAAATGGTATAGTTCCTTTGGGAAACATTTTGGCAAGTTCTTAAATGTTAAACATAAATTTACCATTTGACACAACAGTTACATGACTAGGAATTGACTTTAAAAAAAAAACCATACTCACCCAAGTATGTGCACAGTATTCATAACAGCATTATTAATTATATCCAAAAACTGGAAAAAAAATCCAGATGACAAAAAATGAATAAATGGATAAACAACTGTGGTATATCCATATAAAGGGATATTTTTCAGCAATAAAAAACAACTGATGCCTTCAGCTTTGTTATTTTGCTTAGGACTGTCCTGGCTATACAAGCTCCTTTTTGGTATCACACTACCTGACTTTAAACTACACTGTAAAGTTACAGTTACCAAAATAGCATGATAGTGGTATAAAAACAGGCACATAGACCAAAGGAACAGAATAAAGAACTCAGAAATAAAACCACACATCTACAACCATCTGATCTACAAACCTGACAAAAACAAGCAATGGGGAAAGAATTCCCTATTTAACAAATGGTGCTGGGAGAACTGGTCATCCATATGCAGAAAAATGAAACTGGACCTATTCCCTGCACCTTATACAACAATGAACTCCAGATGAATTAAAGACTTAAATGTAAAATCTAAAACTATAAAAACCCTAGAAGAAAATCTAGGTAATTCCATTTAAGACATAATCATGGGCAACAATTTTATGATGAAATCTCCAAAAGCAGTTGCAGCAAAAGCAAACATTGACATATGGGATCTAATTATAATGGAAAGCTTCTTCACAGTGAAAGAAACTATCATCAGAGTGAATGGACAACCTACAGAATGGGTGAAAACTTTTGCAATCTATCAATTTGACAAAGGTGTAATATCCAGAATCTACAAGGAACTTGAGCAAATTTACAACAAAGAAAAAAACAATAACATTAAAAAGTGGGCAAAGGACTTGAACGATTTTCAAGAAAAGACATACATGGAGTCACAAACATGAAAAAAGGCTCAACCTCACTGATTATTGCAGAACTACAAATCAAAACCACATGACACCATTTTATGCCAGTCAGAATGGTGATTATTAAAATGTCAAGGGACAACAGTTGCTTGCGAGTTTGCAGAGAAATAGGAATGCTTTTACTCTGTTGGTTGAAATGTTATTAGTTCAACCATTGTGGAAGACAGTGTGGCAATTCCTCAAAGATTTAGAACCAGAAATACCATGCAACCCAGCAATTCCATTACCAGGTATATACCCAAAGGAATATAAATTGTTCTATTATAAAGATACACGCACGTGTATGTTCACTGCAGCACTATTCACGATAGCCAAGACATGGGATCAATCCAAATGCACATCAATGATAGACTGGATAAAGAAAATGTGGTACATATACGTTATGGAATACTATGCAGCCATAAAAAGAAATGAGGTCATGTCTTTGACAGGGACATGGATGAAGCTGAAAGCCATTATCCTCAGCAAACTAACACAGGAACAGAAAACCAAACACTGCATGTTCTTACTTATAAGTGGTAATTGAACAATGAAAGCACATGGTGACAGGAAGGGGAATAACACACACTGGGGTCTGTTGGAGGAGTATGGCAAGGGAGGAACATTAGAAAAAAGAGCTAATGGATGCTGGGCTTACTACCTGGGTGATGGGTTGGTAGGTGCAGCAAACCACCAAGGCACACATTTACCTGTGTAACAAACCTGCACATCCTGCACATATACCTGGAACATAGAAAATAAAATAATAAAACAATTTTTTTAAAAAAGCAACAACTGTTACATTCTGCAACATGTATAAACCTCAAAATTAATCTAAGTGAAATAAATTAGATGCAAAAAACTATATATTGTTTAATTCAGATTATTTAAATTGTCCAACAAAGGCAAATTTACAGTGATGGAAAGAAAGATCAAAGACAGTATAAGGCTGAGAGTGTGTGGGAGAGTAGATTCATGATTGCCAGGCAAAGTTTTGGGGTAACTAAAATATTCTAACATTGGTTTGTAGTGAAGGTTGAATAATTGCCCAATTTTGATAAAAATAAAGATAACAGGGGAGAAGTTGGTTCCTTTATGGAGGCACCACATTCAGGAGGTGATAATGGAGTTAGGACCTATAGCATGGGAAGGATACAAGCTCTACGTGAGAATATGGAGGCAAGGATTCAGGTTGTCAAAGAACCTGGGTTAGCTTTCCAAGTAAAGACAAAGATCCTGGGAAGGTTTTACAAGAGCGAAAGAGAGAAGATGCCAGAGAATGCACTTCTGATCACTGGGGGCCTCTGGTAGGGAATCTTGTCTCTAACTCATTATGAAGCCTTTCATTAGCTGCTTCTAACAAGGGGGTTTTATAGGCATGTACACAGAAAGGACTGTGATTTGTTTATTTGCCTTTGCCATCTTAAAATTTTGAACACTTTTGTCTTTGAACTTGCATTTTGTAAGTGAAGCCCGCCCAAAGGAGTGATGAAGAACTCATGTTGGTAGAGAGATAAGCATAACATGATGTTCTACCATTATTAATTGCGATTCATTTACCTACAATGTTTTCAATGCCCCGTGAGCACAGAATTCCAGTGGAACCACAATGCTTGGGAGTTCAGTGAAAGTCAAAATGAACTCCCAAGCATTCATTCAAAGTAAGAGAGTTATGTCTATGTCTGAATATGGAGGATGGAAATGCAGACATCCCTACTGCCCTGAGATGGCACACTTCCTATTTGAACCACAACTTTCTTTGAATGCAAAAAGAAGGGAAGGATGTTCTAAGAAACACAAATGATTAAGAAATGATATCATAAACTTTCTTACTCGTGTTACTTTCCTGTGTTAGCCAATGAATTACACTGAAGATGATAGAGAAGGAAAGGCAAAGACAGGACAGTTCTTTCCTTTGGGCCCTTCTGTTTCATCAGCAAGCAGACTGTGGAGTGATGGTTGTCTGTGGGCACAGCACAAAGTAAGACAGTTGAGTTATTTTTCTGCAGCATTTTCACTCTTCTGATAATAACAAAATACGTATGCACATATAAGCTACAAAATATAAATTGTGTAATTTCCTTGATTCCATAACTGAGTGAAATGTTCTTATATTTGCATTTTGAAACTGACATTATACAGTATAAAGATGAACAGTAAACTTCATGGTAATAAAGTAACATTTTATTTTTTCTTTACTTAGAATAACATTAGTTAGCAAATTTTAAAAAAGGAACAAATTTAAAGGTTGTAGAAAGTGAGAAAAAAGCTTATAATTTTGGTGTCTTTATTACCACATTTTACCATACATTATTAACAACAACAACAAAATGATTTTTATTTTGCATCGACCCTTGCAAATTAAATGCCCACTTCTAATTGTCAAGAGACTTTTATTTATTTATTTATTTATCAAACTTGCTGTTCTGAGGAGGTTGAAGGTTTAAAAATTCTACCTTGCCTAGATGCTATATTTTTCCCTGGTTTAAGTGTATGATCAGAGGTGAGATTTGCATGAGTGAGTTATTATAAGACAGTGTTTAATGCCTTAGATTTATCAAAAAGCTAAATCTGGGTTTGCAAATTTTGCCAATAAATAATTGTCATTGTCTTGTGTTTGCTGTGAAATTGACTAAGACTTTTGAGGGCAGCCTTCTGAGTTATCAAAACCAAACTGCTGCTTGCTCACTCCCACATCCCACAGTTATTTTGTAATAAGCATAAATGGACCAGGCGCGGTGACTCACATCTGTAATCCCAGCACTTTGAGAGGCTGAGGCGGGTGGATCATGAGGTCTAGAGATTGAAAACATCCTGGCCAACACAGTGAAACTCCATCTCTACTAAAAATGCAAAATTAGCTGTACATGGTGGTGCATGCCCCTAGTCCCAGCTACTCAGGAGGCTGAGGCAGAAGAATCACTTGAACCTGGGAGGTGGAGGTTGCAGTGAGCCAACATCACGCTACTGCACTTCAGCGCTGGCAACAGTGCAAGACTCTGTCTCAAAAAAAAAATGCATATATGGCAGATTTTCACTGAAAAAAAAAAAAAAAATACAGTCATTCTTCAGTACACATAATATCTGTAGATGCTCGTCTCTTATGTAAAATGGTGTAATATTTGCATATAACCTATGCAAGTCCTCTCGCATACTATAAATCATGTCTAGATTTCTGATAAGAACTAGTACAAGGTAAACGTTTCAGAAATAGTTGTATTTTCAAATTTATATTATTTTTATTGTCATATTTTTATTTTTTTCCAAATATGTTTGATCCACAGTTTGTCAAATTCATGGATGTGGAACATGCAAATGTGGAGGACCAATTGTATTGCTTGTTGAAAATGTGAGTTTATATTTAGTAGATAATGGGTTTTGTTTTGTTTTTGTTTTTGTTTTTGCAAGTCAGGGATTATTTTCTTTATTTCTTTTTTTTTTTTCAACTTGTATTTTAGATTCAGGATATACATGTACAAGTTGGTTCCTGAGTATAGTGTATGAAGCATGCCGAGGTCTGTGGTATGAATGATCCCATCACCCATGTATTGGGAATAGTGCCCAACAATTTTTGAACCTTTAGCCCCCCCTTTTCCCACCACTATAGTAGTCTCTCCTCTTTATGTCCATGAATACCCAATGTTTAGCTCCCATTTATAAGTGAGAACATGCTGTATTTGGTTTTCTGTTCCTGTGTTAATTCGCTTAGGAAAATTGCCTCTAACAACATCTATATTGCTGCAAAGATCAGCATTTCATTCATTTTTATGACTGCATAGTATTCCATGGTGTTTGGGCAAAAGACATGAAGGGAGACCTCTCAAAGGAAAACATACACATGGCCAACAGACATGTGGAAAAATACTTATCATCACTAATTATCAGAGAAATTCAAATCAAAACCACAATGAGATACCGTCTCCCACCAGCCAGAGTTGCTGCTATTAAAAAGTCAGTAAACAACAACTGTTGGCAAGGCTGTGGAGAAAACGGAATGCTTTATTTTTTATTTATTATACACAGTTGGTGGGAATGCAAATTAGTTCAGCCACTGTGGAAAGCAATTTGGAGATTTCTCAAAGAACTTAGAACTACCATTTAACCTAGCAATCTCATTACTGGGCATATGCCCAAAGAAAACAAATCATTCTACCAAAAAACTTGCACTTATATGTTCATCACAGCACTACTCACAATAGCAAAGAGTGGAATCAACCTAAGTGCACATAAATGTGGTACATTTACTGGATTGTAGAAGTAAGTAAATTATCTTAATCACTACTGGCTACAAAGTCACAAAAAAACAAATAAGTAAACAAGAAAAATATGAACAATAATAAGACCATCAACAACATTGATCAAGCTTATAAAAATTACATATTTGTGTCCTCTTTAAAAATTGCCACAACATGCCTGGGAGTGGTGGCTCATGCCTGTAATCCTAGCACTCTGGGAGGTCAAGGCAGGCAGATTGCCTGAGTTCAGGAGTTTGAAACCAACCTGGCAAACATGGTGAAACCCCATATCTACTAAAGATACAAAAAAATTACCAGCTGTGATGGCATGTGGCTGTAGTCCCAGCTACTTGGGGGGTTGAGGCATGAAAATCATTTGAACCTGAGAGGTGGAGGTTTCAATGACCTGAGATCATGCCACTGCGCTCCAAACAGAATTAGACTCTGTCTCAAAAAAAGAAAAAAAAAAAAAAAAGAAAGAAAAAATTACCACAACACCACAAGAGAAAAAAACATCAGGCAAATATTTAGGCAAACTCCAGCAATAGCCAAAAATATATAATTTTTTCTCTAAATAAATAAACAAAGAAATAATAACTGAAAGACAGTAATTTGCTGAGCTACCAAAAGACACTGCTAAATTTGTACAAGATATTGCAAAGAAAAGGATTAGGGCAGTAGTGAAATCGTCAAAAGGAAAAATTGACTAGGAGTAAAACTGCTTGAGTCATAGAACATCTTGTTTAGTAATAAAAAAGAAATGCAATGCAATAAAATAAAACATAAAAAACACACCGCTCAACAGCAGAAAGAGAGTTAAGAAGTAATGAAGGGTTTTAAAATAGCAACCAGATTTAAGAATTTTTTTTTTTATCATGGGATTTTTTGTTTTTGAAAGAAAGAAAAAGAGAGAAAAGAAGAAAGAAAGAGTGAAAGAAAGAAAGAAAAAGAATGAAAGAGAGAAAGAAAGAGGAAGAGAAAGAGGGAGAGAGAATGGGATTCTTGTTCTATTGCCCAGGCTAGAATGCAGTCTAAAAATGGGTATTAAAAATCTCTTTTATGCCAATAATTGTGCTTAACAGTGGAGACAGGAAGGAATAAGGGATGAAAATAACGAACAAGCAGCCAACCAATATTTTATTTAAACCTGTGAAATGCTATGCAATTGCTGAGGAGTGATTTACTTCCAATTATGTGGTCACTTTTAAAATAGGTGTAATGTGATGCTGAGAAAAATGTATGTTTTGTGGCTTTGGGGTGGAGAGTTCTGTAAATATTTGTTAAATTTACTTGTTCCAGGTCTGAGTTCAAGTCCTGGATATCCTATTTAATTTTCTATCTCATTGATCTGTCTAATATTGACAATGTAATATTAAAGTCTCCCACTATTATTGTGTGGGAGTCTGTTTCTTTGTAAGTCATTGAGAACCTGCCTTATGTATCTGGGTGTTCCTGTATTGGGTGCGTATATATTTAGGATTGTCAGCTCTTCTTGTTGCATTGATCCTTTCACCACCATGTAATGTCCCTCTTTGTTTCTTATGGTCTTTGTTGCTTTAAAGTCTGTTTTATTAGAGACGAAAATTGCAGCTTCTGTTTTGTTTTTTATTTTTTGTTTTCTCTCCATTTGGTTGGTAAGTCTTCCTCCATCCCTCTGTTTTGAGTCTTTGTGTATCCTTGCATGTGAGATGGGTCTAGATA
>CAUYLG010017683.1:0-13778 GCA_963573385.1 Cacajao melanocephalus | reverse complement strand
AATCCTGCAGGATGCAGGATGTGTACATGTACCCCAGAGCCCAAAGTATAATAACAAAACAAAACAAAACATTTGGAAGAATTCACCAGTGAAACTTTCTGGGTCTGGACTTTTCTTATATGAAAGTTTTTGATTACTGATTCATTCTTTTCTTGTTATAGATCTACTCAGATTTTCTGTTTCTTTTACAGTCAGTTTTGGTAGTTTGTGTGTTTCTAGGAATTTGTCTGTTTTATCTAAGTTATCTGACTTGTTGATATACAATTGCTTATTATCTTATAGTTGTTTTTATTTCTGTAAGTTTACTAGTAATATCCCCATTTTTATTTCTGATTTTACTAATTTAGTAACTTTTTCCTTTGTCAGCCTAGGTAAGACTTGTAAATAGTATTTGTCTTTTAAGGGTCCAACTTTTGGTTTCTGTGATTTGCTCCATTGTTTTTCTGTTCTCTGTTTTGTGTATCTCTGCTCTAAAACTTTATTATTTCTTCCTTCTATTTGCTTTGGATTCAGTTTGCTCTTTCTGTCTCTCTTTTAACTGCTCCAATTTGGAAGGCTAGGTTATTGATTTGAGATCTTTCATCTTTTTTAATGTGGACATTTATAGCTATAGATATCCGTCTGAGCACTGCTTATACTGCATGCAAGAAGTTTTAACTTACTATATTGTTTTTATATTCATCAATTTCAAAGTGTTTTCTAATTTATATCATTCCTTCATTGACTTATTTATTATTTAAGAGTGCTGATTAGTTTCTGAATATTTGGAAATTTTCCACAAGTTTTTTTTTGCTATTAATTTAATTTTATATGGATTGAATACTTTGTTTGATTTCTGTTCTTTTTAAGTTTGTTAAAGTTTGTTGTATGGTCCGGAATATGGTCTGTCTTGCTGAATGTTACACGTGCATTTTAAAATAATATGTTTCCTTTTGTTAGGTAGAGTGTTCTATGTATGTATGTTATGTCTAGTTAGTTTATGATGTTCAAGTCTTCTAAATCCTTGATTGTCTTTTGTCTAGGTGTCCTATTCATTAGTGAAAGTATGATGTTGAAGTCTCCAAATATTATTGTTGAACTCTTTTTCCTTTCAATTTGGTCAGCTTTGCTTCATATATTTTGAAGTGATGTGGAAATTGTCATATTTGTTTCTTGCAATAATTTTGATCTTAGTCTTTTGTCTGATATTAGTGTAAACACTCCAGCTCTCTTGGTTATTGTCTGCACTGGATATCTTTTTCTGTCTTTTCACTTTTAACCTATGTGTGTCTTTGTATTTAAGATGATTCTATTACAGACAGTATAAAATGAATCATGTTTTTAAAAACATTCATTTTGCTAACTTCTGACTTTTAATTGGATATTTTGATCAATTTACATTTAATATAGTTGTCATAATGAAGGACATCTGCCATGTTTTTCTACATATATTATATCTATTTTGTTCCTCAGTTCCTCTACTAGAACTTCTTTTCTGCATTAGATAGCTCTTGGGTAGTATACCATTTTTTATTCCCTTCTCTTTTATTTTATTATACATTTTTAGTTGTTTTCTTAGTGTTAGCTGTGGTGGTACAATTAACATCTTATTTCATAACAGTCTTGTTAGAATTAATGCCAAAGTAGTGTCAATTATATTTAAAAATTTTGACTTGTATATAGCTTCATTCTTTCTCTTCCTATTGATACAAATTACATCCTTATATATTGTGTGTCCATCAACATGGTTTGTAATGATTGTTTTATTTAGTTGTCTTTTAAATCTATAGGACAAAAAGAAGAGTTACAAACCAAACATACATTAATACTAACTTTTATATTTCCCTACATAGTTACCTTTGCTCATATTCCTTATTTCTTCATGTGAATTTGAGTTACTGGCTAGTGTCCTTTCATTTCAGGACTCCCTTTAGCATTTCTTATTGGGCAGATCTAGTGGTGAACTCCCTTAGCTTTTGTTTATCTTGGAATGTCTTAATTTCTCCTTCATTAGAAAAAAAATTTAATATTATTGTGCTAAGAACAATTAATCTAAGATCTAGCCTCTTAAGGGATTTTTAGTGGGCAATACAGTATTGTTAACCAAAGGTACACTATTATACAGCATACAGCAGACTTTCAGAACTTACTCATCTTCTATAACAGAGGCTTTATACCCACTTATTAACAACTCCTCACTTCCCCCTCACCCACCCCAGCCCTTGGTAACCACCGTTCTACTTTTTGTTTCCATGAGTTTGACTATTTTAGATACATCATATTCATGGAATTACGTAGTATTTGTTCTGTGAATGGCTTAGTTCACTTAGCACAATGTCCTCAAGGTTCATCCATTTTGTTGTATAATCATAGGATTTCCTTCTTTTAAAAGGCCGATTATTTCCTTCTTTTTAAAGGCTGAATAATATTTCATTATATATATATATTTCATTATATATATGTGTGTATGTGTGCATATATATATATCTTTGTAATAATATTTCATTATATATATTTAATTATATATATATGTGTGTGTGTGTGTATAGCCATCTTTGTAATATTTCATTACATGTATATATGTGTGGGTATGTGTATGTATATATATACCATATTTTATTTATCCATTTATCTCTCAATAGACATTTAGGTTGTTTCTATATGTTGGCTATTATAAATAGTACTGAAGTGAACTTGGGAGTGTATATATTTCTTAGAGATTCTGATTGCAATTCTTTTAGATAAATACCCAAAAGTGGTTGCTGAATCATGTAGTAGTTCTAATTTTAACTTTTTATGGAATCTCCATACTTTTTTTCCATAGCATCTGTACCACTTTACATTTTTTTTGCTTTTGTGTACATGGGTTCCAGTTTCTCCACATCCTTGACAACACTTGTCTTTAAAATCTTTTTTTTTTTAATAATGGCCATCCTAATAGGTATGAGGTAATACCTCATTGTGGTTTTGATTTTTACTCCTTGATAATAGTGACACTGAGCATGTTTTCATTGACCATTTGTATGTCTTCTTTGGAGAAATGTATATTCAACTTAGTGCATTTTAAAATCAGATTATTAGTTTCTTTTTGCTATTAAGTTGTATAGAGTTTAGAAATTAACCTCTTATATTTTAGAAATTAAACCCCTTAAATGGTTTGCAAATATTTTCTCTCATCCCATAGGTTGCCTTTTTATTATGTTGATTATTATTATTGTTATTATTTTTGCTATGCAGAAGCTTTTTCATTTGATTTAGTTTTACTTGTCTGATTTCATTTTTGTTGCTTGTGCTTTTGGTGTCATATCCATGAAATAATTGCAAAAACTAATGTCATGAAGCTTCTCCTCTATGTTTTGTTTTAAAAGATTTATAATTGTAAGTCTTATGTTTAAATCTTTAATCCATTTTAAATTGAATTTTTTAAAATATGGTGAAAGGCTCTTTTTTTTTTCTTTAGACAGAGTCTTGCTCTGTTGCTAAGGCTGGAGTGCAGTGGCATGATCTCTGCTTACTGCAACCTCTGCCTTCTGGGTTCAAGAGATTCTCACTCCTCAGCCCCCTAAGTAGCTGGAACTATAGTAATGTACCACTGTGCCCGGCTAATTTTTGTGTTTTTAATAGAGATGGGGTTTCGCCATGTTGGTCAGGCTGGTCTTGAACTCCTGGCCTCAAGTTATCCACCTGCCTTGGCCTCCCAGAGTGCTGGGATTACAGACATGAACCACTGTGCCCAGCCTAGTTTCATTCTTTAGCAAGTATATCCAGTTTTCCCGACTCTATTTGTTTAAGGAAACTATCCTTTCCCCATTGTGTATTCTTGGGATTCTTGTCAAGGATCAATTGACCATATATATGTGGATTTATTTCTGGGCTCTCTATTTTGTTCCATGGATCTATATGTCTGTTTCTCTGCCAGTATCATACTGTTTTAAATACTGTAGCTTTATTTTATATATATATATATATATATGTGTGTGTGTGTGTGTGTGTATACGTGTGTGTGTGTGTGTGTATATATATAAAACAGAGCTACAGTATTTATGTATATATATATACAGTATTTATATATATTAATATATATATATACAGTATTTATATATATTAATATATATATATAATATATAATTTATTTTTGAGATGCACTCTGTTGCCCAGGCTAGAGTGCAGTGGCATGATCTTGGCTCACTGCAGCCTCTGCCTCCCAGATTCAAGTGATTCTCCTGCCTCAGCCTCCTGAGTAGCTGGGACTACAGGTGCACACCACCAAGCCTGGCTAATTTTTTTGTATTTTTAGTAGAGACGGAGTTTCACCATGTTGGCCAGGCTGGTCTCAAACTCCTGACCTCAAGTGATCCACCCATCTCAGCCTCCCAAAGTGCTGGGATTACAGGTGTGAGCCACTGCACCCAGCCATCTTTGTAATATATTTTGAAATCAGGAGGTGTGGGGCCTCCAGCTTGGCCCTTATTTTTCAAACTCTTTTTGGCTATTTGAGGCAGTTTCTTGTTTCGTATGAAGTTTAGAATTGCTTTTTCTATTTCTGCAAAAAAATGCCACTGGAATTCTGATAGGGATTGCATTGAATCTGTAGATCCCTTTGGGTAGTATATATATTTTAACAATAATAAGTCTTTCAATTCATGAAAACAAAATGTTTTTTCACTTGTTGTGTCTTTAATTTCTTTCACCAATGTTTTGTGTACAAGTCTTTCACCTCTGCAGCTAATTTGTAGGTATTTTATTCTTTTTAATGTGGTTAGAAGCGTGATTATTTTCTTAGCATTTACCTTGGTGTTTACAATTAACATCTTAATCCTAACAATCTAGTTTGAATTAATATTGAACTAGGATATTCCATACATAAGGAATACTCATATGTTCTATAGGGGTTTCTGTGTAGAAGATCATGTCATCTGTTAGTGAGACAGTTTTACTTCTTTCTTTTCTGTTTGGATACCTATTATTTTTTTTTCTTGCCAAATCACGCTTGCCAGGACATTCAATGATATGTTTAATACAAGTGGTAAAAACAGACATCCTTACCTTGCTCAAAGTTTTTAATCATTGAGTGTGATGTTAGCTGTGGACTCTACATATCTGGCCTTTGGTGTGTTCAAGTACTTTTCTTCTGTTAGTTTGTTGAGAGGTTTTTTTTTTTAATCATGAAAGGGTATTGAATTTTATCAAATACTTTTTATGCATCTATTGAGATGATTATGTGAATTTTATCCTTCATTCTGTTAATGTTGTGTACCACATAATTGATTATTGTATGCTGAACTATTCTTGCATCCCAGGGTTAAATCCCACTTTGTAATGGTGCCTAATACTTTAATTAGGCTTTTGAATTCAGTTGCTAATATTTTGTTGAGGTTTTTTGGATCTATATTCCTGAGGGATATTGACTTGTAATTTTTTGTTTTTTTTTCTTTCTTGTGATATCTTTGTCTGGCTTTGGTATCAGGAAAATGCAGGTCTCATGAAATATATTTGGAAGTATTCCCTGCTTTTCAAATTTTTTTGGAGGAATTTGAAAATAATTAACATTAATTATTTAATTGTTTTATGGAATTCATCAGTAAAGCCATCTGGTCCTGGGCTTTTCTTTGTCAGAAGATTTTTGAGTACTGAATCAATCTCCTTACTAGTGTTCAAGATTTTACTTCCTTCCCTTCCTCTCTTCCCCTTTCTTCCTTCCCTCTCTCCTTGTGTTCCCTTTCTTTCTTTCTTTCTTTCTTTTTTTTTTTTTTTTTTGAGACAGGGTCTTGCTCTGTTGCCTAGGCTGGAGTGATGCAGTGGCACACTCATAGCTCACTGCAGCCTCAGACTCCTGGGCTCAAGAGATCCTCCCACCTCAGTTTCCCGAGTAGTTGGGACTACAGGAACAAGCCACTAAACCCTGCTAACTTTTAAATGAGTAATTTTTTTTAGAGACAGCATCTCACTATGTTGCCCAGGCTGTTTTGAACTCCACCTCAAGCACTCCTCCCCTCTTGAGCACCAAAAGTACCAGGATATAGGTCTACGCCATCACACCCAGCCTCTGTTCAAGACTTTATATTTTTTTTAAATCATTCAGTCTTATTAGGTTGCATGTTTCTTAGAATTTATCCATTTTGTCTAGATTATCCACTATGCTGCATATAATCATTCATAGTAGTCTCTTATGATTCTTTTTATTTCTGTGGTATCAGTTATAATTTCTCCTCTTTGTGGTGTGTTTATGTGTTCTCCATTTTTTTTTCCTCCCCTTCCAATCTTTATTATTTTTTTCTGTCTGCTAACATTGGGCTTAATTTGTTCTTCTTCTGGTTTCTTGAGGTGCCAAATTAAATTGTTTATTTTAGACCTTTCTTTTTTTTATGTAGGTGTTTACTGCTGTACTTTTCCACTTACTACGCTTTCACTGAGTCTCTTAAGTTTTGATATGTTGTTTTTCATTTTCATTTGTCTCAAGATATTTTCTAACTTTCCTAATGATTTCTTTCTTATGCCATTGATTGTTCAAAAATTTGTTGTTTATTTCTATATATTGTGAATTTTCCAGTTTTTCTTCTGTACTTTGTTTCTGGTTTCATTTCATTATAATCAGAAAAGAAACTTGGTATGATTTAAAAATTTTTAATAAATCTATTAAGACTTGTTTTGATACCTAACATATGATATATCCTGGAACATGATCCATGTGCACTTGAGAAGAATGTGTGTTCTGCTGCTGTATAGTGGAACGTTCTACAGGTGTCCATTAGGTTCATTTGGTTTATAGTGTTGTTTGTGTTTGCTATTTCTTTGTTGATTTTCTGACCGGTTGTTCTCCCCATTATTGGAAGTGGGGTAATGAAGTCTCCTACTATTGTTGTTTGCTGTCTATATTCCCTTCAGTTCTGCCAATGTTTGTTTTATGTATTTCGGTGCTCTGTTGTTAGGTGTGTGTGTGTGTGTGTGTGTGTGTGTGTGTGTGTGTGTGTATATAAAATGTATACGTGTGTGTGTGTATATGTAATTGTTAAAATTGTTGTATGTTCCTGGTGACTGTACTTTTATATCATTATATAATGTTATTCTTTGTCCCTTCTGAAAGTTTTTGGCTTATAATCTATTCTGTATGATTTAAATGTATTCACTCCTGCTCTTTTTTGATTACCAAATGGTAACTAATGGAATATTTATTTCCAACACTTTACTTTCAGTCTATTGCACATCCTTAAATCTGAAGTGAGTCTCTTGTAGACAGTGTATAGTTGGATCTTTTTTTTTTTAAATCCATTCAGCCATTCCATGTCTTTTTATTGGAAGTTAAATTTACATTTGAAGTAATTACTGATAGGGAATTATTTATTATTGCCCTTTTGTTCATCATTTTCTGTTTGTCTTATAGTTCATTTGTTTTTGGAGTTCCACAGCTTTTGGAGTTCCTTAGTGCATAGTTCTTAGTTCATTTTTCTTCCTTGCTCTCATCCTTTGTGTTTCGTTGATTTTTTTTTATTGATAAGCTTTTATTCATTTCTTTTTTACTTTTGTGCAACATATGTGGGTATTTTGTTTCCAGTTACCCTGGGGCTTATATAAAATATATTATACATATGACCACTTATTTTAAGTTGATAACAAGTTAACTTCAATCACATGCAAACTCTACAGTTTTACTCCTCCTCCCTTCACATTTTGTTATTGATGTCACAAGTTACTATATGGTGTATCCATTCACATGTATTTTACTTATAGTTGTTTTTAATACTTTTTGTTTTTACTTTTATATTACAAATAAAAGTGATTTACCCACTACCATTAGAGTAATAAAGCATTCTGTATGTCTATATATTTACCTTTGAGTCTTATACTTTCTTATGGTATCATGTCACTGTTGAGCATTCTATCATTTCTATTTGAAACACTCCCTTTAACATTCCCTGTAAGGCAAGTCTGTTAGTGATGAACTTACTCAGCTTTTGTCAGGGCAGTCTTTATGTTTCCTTCATTTTCTTGAAGGACAGTTTTGCCAGATATAGTGTTCTTAGATGGCATTATTTTTCCCTTTCAGCTCTTTGAACACATCATCTTACTCCCTTCTGGCTTGCAAAGTTTGAACTAAAAAAGTCTATTGATAGTTTAATAGAGATTCCCTTGTTTGTAATGAGTCATTTTCTTCTTGCTGCTTTCAAAATTCTCTTTGTCTTTGACTTCAATAATTTGATTATAATGTATTTTGTTGTGGATTTCTTTAGCTTTATCTTATTAGGAGTTCATTAAGTTTCCTGGATTTGGGTGTTCACTTTCTTCTCCAGATTTGGGGAATTACCAGTCATTATTTTTTTGAATAAACTTTGTGGTCCTTTTCCTTCCTCTTTTTTTTTTCTCTGACTCCTGTAATCCATATATTGGTCTGCTTGATGATTTTCTTTAAGTCCCTTAAGCTGTCTTTATTCTTTATAACTATTATTATATTCTTCCTCTGACTGGATGATTTCATGTGACCTATCTTCAAGTTCACCGATTTTTTTCTACTGCTGGTTTTAGTCTGCTGTTGAACCCCTCTTGAATTTTTAGTTGAGTTATTATATTCTTCTGCCCTAATATTTATTTGATTCTCTCAAATTTTCATATTATTGAAATTCTTACTTTGTTCATGTGTTATTTTTCTGAGCTTAATGATCATTTTATGACAGTATTTTGAATTCTGTTTCAGGTAATTGATATATCTCCATTTCATTAGTATTGGTTTCCAGAGTTTTATCTTGTTCCTTTTTTGGATTATGTTTCTCTGTTTTTTCATTTTCCTTGACTCTTTGTATTGGTATCTATGCTGCCATCTCTCTCAGTCTTCAAGGATTGGTCTTGTATCAGAGAAGACCTTCACCAATAAACTCAACCAGAGCTTCTATGGGGCTCTCAAACTTCTATGTTAGTCCAAACTGTCATCTTCTTAAAGGCTCCAGGGTTTTAGATATGCTATGCCTCATCAGTGCTTTGAGACAGGCAAGACAAAAGATAGAAATATTACCCTCTGGTAATACATGGAAAAGTTAGAATGTTGTATGTATGCCCAATTCTTTTCCTCCCAAGGTAGGGGCTGAGAGCTGGGGATTTTTTTCACTGGTCCTTTCTGTGCTGAGTCAGGGGAGAGCGGTTATGAATATCTGTGCCCTAGTCCAAACCACCACCTTTTTTCTCCGTGGGTCTAGCATATGTTGGGTCACATCAATACTCAAACACAGGTGAGGCAAAAACCAATCCTTTAGGTAGAATTTAGAAGAGTGGGACATTGGATGCACAGTCCAATTCCTTCCCTTCTCATAGAGAGTTGGGAGCTGAGAGTTCCCTCCTGATAACATGGTGCTGTGCTGGGAGTGGGAATTACAATTAGAGAGTGTCTTCAGCTTTCCCAGTGATTTCAATGTGACTGACTTCTTGTTGCTCAGGTTGCAGGAACCTCTCAGCTACTTTCTGGAATTTCCATAAAGAGAATTGATATGTGCTATTGAATCAGTGTGTCCATTGGGGAAGGAGAGTCCAGGGCGTCCTATTCCACCACCTGGCTGCTGTCATTCTCCTTCTTTTTTAAGGACACTTGTCACAAATAGAATTTTTGGTTGACAGATTTTTTTTGTTTGTTTATTTTGTTTTTTTTTTTAAACTATGCTTACCTCACCACCACCAAATTTTCACTTCTTTCTCTTTTCATTTACATTTTCAATTTTGGAAGACATTGCTCTCTTGGTTTCTTTTAGTTCCTTGTACATGGTTTCTTATAAATAGGTGTATATTAAAAATAACTGATTTAAAGTAATTGTGTGGTAAGGTCAATGTTTTGGCTTCCTCAAGGACAGTTCCTATTCATTTCTGTTTTTATTGAAAATGAGCCATACTTTCTTTTTTCCTGGCATACATAATTTTTTGTTGTTGTTGAAAAGAGCCTCTCCAAATGTGCTTAAGTATTTATATTGTGTGAGGTAAAGGGAAAGTAGAACAATTATATTAAAATAATTTAAGGATAGGATAATGCCTAGATGGGTAGATAATGTCTGGATTATTTAGGATTAGATAAGATAAAAATAAGTATTTACTAGATACTAACCAAGTGCCTAATAGACTGATATCTCAGTTTACTGCAGCTAAGAGTAAAAGTAAGAAAACTTAGGTAAAATTGAAATGTGAAGAAGAATCTAATATTTTTGTAGTCACATTTGTTGTTGAATGAGTAGAATGGCTGCATTCTTGAGGCTTTTGACATAGCATGAGTCCTATAACTTTGGAAAGATTAACTAAAATGTTCCCTATGTACGGACATAATATACAGGCTTTAAAAGTACCAAAGAATATTCATTGAGAAGTGTTAGATGCTTTTTTCATAAATCATCTAAAAGACAAAACAGGAAATGACAATCCAGAAATCATAAAAACTCCATAAGACCTTGCATCTATAAATCCTTTAAATTTATCGGACTGAAATGACACTGGAACAATAATTAGGAAGCCACAGGAGTTTTTGCTGACATCTTTTTGGATTTGTTTCTTCAGAAAAGTTACTTAAAACCTTGAACTCATTATGAAACACCACATTTATAATAATTAAATTCTGCAAATGCATTTTTAGGCATATAATGTTCCAGAAACTGTAATAGCCTCTGGGGAGACAATATATATTGTTGTTGTTCAGTACAATATATATTACATGTTGTTCAAGGGTCAACTTTATACAGTGTATAAAGTGTGTGTGTGTATGTGTGTGTGTATAAAGTTGACCCTTGAACAACATGGGTTTGAATTGTGTGGGTCCACTTATATGTGGATGTTCTTCCAACTCTGGTATCCATGAGACAGTAAGACCAACCCTTCCTCTTCCTTCTCCTTCTCAGCCTATTCATCATGAAGATTATGAGGATAAAGACTTTTATGATGATCCACTTCCACTTAATGAATAGTAATTATATTTTCTCTTCTGTATGATTTTCTTAATAACATTTTCTTTTTTCTAGATTACTTTATTGTAAGAATACAGTATATAATACACATAACACAAAATATGTGTTAATCAACTGTTTCTGTTATCAGTAAGGCTTCTGATAGTAGATATTTATAGTTAAATTTTGGGGGAATCAGAAGTTAAATATGGATTTTCAACTCTGGGGGGGTTGGCATTCCTAACCCCCATGTTGTTTGAGGTTCAAGAGTGTGTGTGTGTGTGTGTGTGTGTGTGTGTCACAGTTCTCATATGGGGCATACTTAGAAAACTCACGGATTGCCTGGAGGTTTCTTAGAAGAAAACTAATGCATGAGTGGGTCCTAAAAATGTGAAGAAGATGGGAAAAGTATGGTAGCAAAGAGAGTAGCATGAGCAACAAGTTCATGGAAGCGTGAATGACTAGATATTTTCAGTTCAACATTAAATGCAAAAAATGTACAAGAGGTGAAGCTCAATGAGGCAGGTAGTAGCTAGGTTATGGAAGGACTTTTTGTCGTGCTAAGAACCTTGGATCACATAGTGGAAGGAGTGGGGAGCAAACTAGGGTTTGAGCTAGGAGTTGATATGGTTGGCTTTCCTTATAAAATTTGAGCTCTAGAGAGCAGATTTGCAAACTGGATATAGTGAGTAATAAAAGTGGTTTTAAGAGCCACAAGTCTGAATAGACAGCTCTATAGGAACCTATAGCATTAGGCTATATTGGGGCTGAGAAGGCTTGAACCAAAAGAGTGATGATAGGTGGTGTCGGAAGAAAGGATGTGAAACTTATTCAGCAAAGTGGCATATGGTGGTGAGAAAGAGGCAGGGGAGGATGATTTCCCTAATGGGGCAAAGGTGCCATTAAAGGATGCTGGGAATATAGAAAGCAGCCTTTTTGTTTACAATATTTTTATTTTTATTAAGTAGGGAGAAGGGAGACAATGATGAGTTTTGTTTTGGAAATACTGAATTTAAGGTAATGTGGAATAATCATCAGGATGTGTGGGTCTGAAACTCAAGGGAAAAGTCAGGGCTGAAAATAAAGGTTTGAGATTGATTAACATAATACTCTGGCAAAGAAAGAAGGCAGTATAGCAATTGACAGGAGAAACAAGACATTATAGATAAATGGGAGGCTAGAAAATGCATTTTGAGAGATTAATTATGCTACTAGAGTTTGAAGTCCTTGAGGGATGGAATTCTGTCTCCTTAATTTTTATATTCTCAGCATCTATCACTGTGCCTGGTACCCAGTAGGCACTTAATGAATGTTTGTGGAATGTGTCAAACTTTACCACCATATAGTCTTTACATATAACTAAAGCCATCTCTAGATTCTAATGGAAGTTTTGCTGATATTGTCACTTGCTTTGTTTATTGGATTGCTAAAAATAGCATCTGTATTTCACTTTGCCTAATCAAGACCTAGAGAAGGAAGCCTAAATTCAGTTATCAGAATATCTCTAGGAAGGAGGTGTGCTAGCAGTGAATTTGCAGGTAATGTAATGACTAGTTTGGTTCCTATGAGATAGAAAGATGATTACTTCTATTCTTAGAGTGGATCGTGGAATGGAATAGTGTCAAACAGGATATGATAGATGAAGACACTGTATAACCAAATCTTTAAATATAATTTTATAATTTTACATTACCAATGATTAACCAGAGTAAATAACAATATACAGTTATTTTTGATTTTTAGTTTTCAGTGCATTTATAAGGAGTACAAAGAATAATTTTTAATTTATGAAACTGACAGTATTTTAAAAGTTGAAACATGATCCTCTGCCTATAAAAAAACCCAATTTTTAGTGGCTTGTCAATGACTCCCTAAATGTTACTTACGATCTTTGAACTCTATTCTCAATCTCTTGATCTTGGTTCCTGAAGATCAGCTGTGCAGGACACACAGGTGTTAACACAGCTGGCTTCTTGATGACAACCCTGTCCATATAGCTGTCTTGTGTGTCATTATTCATATTGTTCAGTGTCATTCTGACCTAGCCAAGCTAAAAATGATACTCCAGCTCAAGAGGGATTTAAAAACCTTGACAAACTAAAGATAAGACACTACAGAATGTCATGTACCTGTGCTTAGCAGTTTTTAGCTTAACTGCATCTAAATAGCTAATTTCAGCATGTATCTGTCTTTATCCTTTAAAATGATTTATGTTTGGAAAGAAAATATATCTGTGTGGAAGACTGTTAACAATTCTATTCTAAAGTGTGTTTTTTTGTTTGTTTGTTTAAATAGCTCACGGTCAAGGCACTCTGTGAGGTGCATTCTATAGCATATAGCCTATGTCACTGATTTATCATTGCTATCTAGTGCCTTTATAAGATGTCCATGATTAAATTACTCTATTTTCCAGCTTGATAATTTGATTTGAATAGTCAATTTTTAGATCTTTAATTGGGATGTAGCCAGATTGATACTTTGATTCAAGAGGTCAGTTTTTTTTATTTCTATAATTGGGATGTAACTATAATGTGTGGTGTGGTTGTGGTGGTGGATTTTGCCCTCCTTTTTGGTGACAGCAGCTGGCAGTCATCGGAGAGTTCTGGCTTTGCTCCAGAGTTGTAGGTTAAGTTAAATAACCTGCCAGGAAAAGAGGGCTAGTTGCTTACTTCCCACTTTTCAAATTATGGGTTTCTATGCTTGCTGCAGTGCCATTGGAATGCCTGCTTCTGCTGAAGAGAGTGTCAAGGTCTCTTTTCAGTAGATGTGGAGT
Source organism: Cacajao melanocephalus (assembly GCA_963573385.1). Taxonomy (NCBI): domain Eukaryota; kingdom Metazoa; phylum Chordata; class Mammalia; order Primates; family Pitheciidae; genus Cacajao; species Cacajao melanocephalus. The sequence goes on along the minus strand of CAUYLG010017683.1, from coordinate 122 downwards.
GCAGTGGGAACTGTTGCTTATATCTTGGGACATTGTGGTTTGGGGATCCTCCCTTATGACATTGTGATCATTGTATAAGGATTATTGATACACAGGTAACTTGTTTCTTAGTGTAATAATAT
>CAUYLG010017681.1:0-19227 GCA_963573385.1 Cacajao melanocephalus | reverse complement strand
ACCTCACATCATCATCCTAACCACTCCCACCGCGGCCAAACTTTTAGGCCACACTTCATGGTACCATGTGTCCTGCCTTAAGTTGGCTCCCCAAAATAACCGGTGGAAGTCCAAACCCCTGGGCCCCACCACCTCCGCCTCACCTGTTGCCCCGACCCGTCACCCCCCTAACCCTCCAAAGCCTTCTTCTGACAGTTCTTCTAATATCTCCTCTTAAAGCCAACTCATACGTTTGGCGCTTTTATATCCAGAAAACTTGGGTTAAGGGCCCCACTACCAAAATCGACTAAATCGCCCAGGCAGACTGTCAGCCGGCTGGCTGTCAATCTGCTGTGCTCATCCCTATCCCACAAGGAAAAATTACTGTCCTTCAGGAAGGCCATCATTTTCAGCACGGACTATGTTTCCTCTATAACCAGCCCCATGACTACTGCCGCCGGTGAAATGCCACCTACGGCGGGTGCCCTTATCACTCTTGTAACATTCATAAGCCGCAACCCCCCCATACGATAACCAATTACTAACCCTTCTCTCAAACAGAACTTTAATTCTCAACATCCGTAACCCCTAGAACAAGCGCTGGAATATTAGAGTGCCTGCCAAACTGTATATAAACTATACCTGGAAATACCCCAAAAAAACGTGGCTCATATTCCGGTCTTATACCCGCATCGTACCAGTAAAAATAAACCGACTTAACTTTCTAAACATCACCATCCAACAAAATGAGACCACCTTAACTAACCAACTCAGGCCCCCAACCTCAAGCAACACTCCTCAACCTTTTTCTTGGCTAAGGTACAGCAAGGTGTTAATATGTTAGGCTTAACCAAAGCCACAAACTTCACTAATTGCTTTTTATGTGCCTCCCTTAACAAACTCCCCTTAGCCGCAGTTCCCCTCCGGACTGAGTTCAACCTGTCACGATCACCTACGGGCCCTGACACCACCTTAACGAGAATCCCACTGTTCAAGGTGCACTCTCAAAATCTCTTTCTCTGCTATGGAACAGCCAACAGCTCCAGCTGCAGCACTATAGTAAAAGTAAAATCCACCCTCTACGCGCCTCCAGGAGGATACTTTTGGTGTAATGGGACCCTAACCAAAGTTATAAATGCCTGCCTCCCCTTCCCCTGTGTGCCCGTTACTCTAGTCCCACAGTTAAAGGTATACGGGCAGGCTGAGCTCCTAACCCTCATCGCGCCTTCCCCTACTCACCAAAACAAATGAGCTGTTTTCCTTCCAATAGTAGTTGGTCTCTCCTTGGCATCCTCCCTAGCGGCCGCTGGAATAGGAAGCGGAGCAATGGGCTATGGCGTTACTTCAGCCGCTCAGCTAGAAAATAAGCTCCGTGTAGCCACGGAGGCATCAGCCGCCTCTCTAGCATCCCTCCAACAACAAATCATGTCACTGGCTCAGGTAACTCTCCAAAACCGGAGGGCCCTAGACCTGTTAACGGCAGAAAAAGGAGGTACCTGCTTGTTTCTTCAGGAGCAGTGCTGCTATTACATCAATGAAACAGGTCTGGTAGAAGAAAATATCAACACTCTCTATCACCTCCAAGATCATCTCCGGAAAAAACAAAACGCACCAGCTTCTTCACTTAACTAGTGGCAGTCCCCCTTGCTTAACTGGCTAGCTCCCATTGTCACCCCCATTATTGTTGATTGCCTTTTACTAATGCTAGCCCCTTTTTTCCTCAAGTTCTTACAGGCCCGCATGAGAGAAATTTCCAGGGTGGCTGTAAACCAGATGCTGCTTCACCCCTATGTCCGACTCCCAACTGAGGCACCAGCCAACTGACCCCCCCTCCACTTCGCCCCTACTCAGCAGGAAGTAGCCAGAAAGACACGGCGTCCTATATCATCAAAAAGGTCGGAATATAAGGCCTGTTGCCTTGCTGGGAGGCTGGACACGCCCACCCCTGCTCTCGACACACCCACCTCTGTACTTGGCACCTAGCCCACGCCCACTTCTGCACTCCTCACTCAAATCTGCACTCAACACAAGACTCCGCACTGGGCACCTAGCCTGCTGTTAGAAAACCCCACCAAAATTTAAAAGAAACCCCACCAAACCCTGCCCAATAGCAGCTAGTCCCATTCCCCCTGGACGGCCCACTCACCGGCAGTCCCGCCTACCTACCAATAGGAGCTTGCCCTGACCACGTCCTGTTCCCTCACAACCAATCAAGACACCCTCACTCGCTATAAAACCCCCACCTCAGGAAGTCAAGCGCGACTTCTCTGGTCCCCTTTCCCTGGACCATAGAACCTCGCCCGGGAGCCGAATAAATTGGAACCTAATTTTTCTTATACCGGTCTCAGTTTCCTCATTTTAAACTCGGCAATAACCCTTACACAGGCCTGTCTATGGATGGAAGGGGAGCTTGATCACCTCCCAGGGTCTCCATATAGAGATCACAGGTAGATTCTCCGGCCTAGGGCAGGAATGTTGTAACCTCTGTGTGTGTGAGGGAATGAGGGCAGAGCTCAGGGGCTTGCACCTGAAACTCCAGTCTGTGGCTCCACGGTACGAACTACGGAGGCCGAGTAGGCCCCAACCTGCGGTTTTGTGGTAACATAAGGCTTAGGGCAGGATCGAGCTAGACTCACTCCAAGTCAGGGGATTATACTGACCTGCCAATGCTAAGAGGTGCCTAAAGTTCCCGTGAGGGACGCGGCCAGGCAGGAATCTGAGTGGTCCCTTGCAGGACACCCCCACCTTTTTGTCCTGCGCCACCATTCAAGGGTTAGCATGGGTCATGGGACCCAGCCAGTCCAAACCCACTGTCTTAGACTGTATGGTCGATAACTTTAGGAAGGGTTTCTCCTGAGATTATGGGGTCAAAATGACCCTGGGAAGACTAAAAACTCTGTAAAGTGAAGTGGCCGGCATTGAATGTTGGCTGGCCATCTAAAGGAACCTTAGATGTCTCTACCATTCAGGCTGTTTGGCAAGCCGTGACCAGCAGTCCCGGACACCCGGACCAATTCCCTTATATCGACTCCTGGCTGGAGGTAGTCAAACCTTGCCACCTTGGGTTTGATTCTGCGCTGGAAAAAAGTGACCATGCAAAATTCTTGTGGCTCAGGTGACTAAGGAGCCCAAAAAACCTATCCACCAGGGTGACCCCGAGGAATAGATCCCGCCACCTCCGCACATTCCCTTGGCTGCATCGTCAGCCCCTCCCAATCTGCCTGAGACACCTCCTGCATCAGTGGAGATCGCTGAGCCCGGCGTGGCTGATGTGGAGCCTCTGTGCCCTGGAACACTCCTAGCCAGGCTCCTTCGGCCCTCCAGATGCCTTTGTGGAAAACTTGGCGCTCCCCCACACCGTGACAGTTGATGGAATGATCGAGCCAGGGAGGTCCATCCTTTACTACCAGCCCTTCAGAACTACGGATCTCCTGAATTGGAAACACCACACTCTGGCGTACTCGGAGAAGCCTCAGGTGCTGGTTGACCTTTTAGCATCGATCTTCCAAATGCACCAGCCCACCTGGGATGACTTTCACCAACTCCTCACACTGCTCAACACAGAAGAGCCAAGGCACATCCTGACTGAAGCCTGTACATGGCTGGAAGAACAGGCCCCCGTGGGGGCCCTGGACCCAGCCCAGTGGGCTGTGGAGGCCACACCTGTCATTAAGCCAAATTGGGACTTTAACACTGAAGTGGGGAGAGCCTCCCTCCAGCGCTACTGGGAGGTCCTCCTTAGAGGGGTCCGGGAGGGAGCAGGAAAACCGACCAACATGTCAAAAACCGCAGCAGTCACTCAAAAGCCAGACAAGACCCCCAGTGACTTCTACAGGGAACTCTGCAAGGTTCTGGATTTACACTCCATTTGACCCAGAGGCACCGGAAAACATACGGATGGTTAATGTCACCTTTGTTGCCCAGTCAGCTCTGGACATTCGCCGGAAGTTGCAGAAGCTGGAGGGCTTTACAGGAATGAATGCCACTCGCTGCTGGAGGTTGCCAATAAAGTCTATGTGAACTGAGACCTGCAAGCACAAAGGAAGGCAGACAAATGGGTGAAACAGAAGGCAACACTTTCAGCAGTAACTCTCAGCCACCCTGATCCAACTAAGTGCCCGGGTCCCCTGTGCAAAGTGCGGATGTCCGAGCGCCCTCTCTTACAGCCTGATCAATGCACCTACTGCAAAGAGGTGGGGTACTGAAAGAACAAGTGCCCCAAACGGGCAGTCTCAAGCGGGACACCCCCCAGAGGAAAGGCAAAGTATCAGCCAGGACCTAACGCGGCCCACCTGATCAGTTTGGCCAGGACAGACTCGGCCTAGGACAGGCCGGGCGCTATAAAACTTGGCCCCTGCGAGCCCATGGTCAAGATGAAAGTCAGGGGCCACCCAATTACTTTTATAGTAAACACTGGGGCAGAGTACTTGGTTGTCAACACTCCTGTTGCCCTGTTTGACCACAGGAAGGCTGCCATAATGGGAGCAACAGGTAGCCAGGTAGAGCCCCAGCCATTCTACCAAAACCGAATATGTCTATTAGGGGGATGCCAGATACACCATGAGTTACTCTACCTACCGGAATGCCTTGTTTCCCTTTTAGGGAGAGACCTGCTGAGTAAACTGGGAGCGCAGATTACCTTTGAACCAGGAGGGTCAGTGAGTCTGACTTTGGGTGAGCCCAAGAAGGGCCTGGTCCTGACAGTCACTCTTCCACATGAAAATGAATGGAAGTTGCACACCATTGAGAGGCCAGAAGAAAACCCAGAAGACGCCTTCCCGGCAGTTTGGGAAGAAAAGAACACTCCAGGAATGGCTAAGGCCCATGCACTGCTAATATTGACCTCAAGCCTGGAGCCCTCCCTGTTAGGCAGAGACAATACCCAATACCTCAAGAGGCCCAACTGGGAATTCAGGAACACATTTCGCAGCTCAGAAAAGAGGGGATCCTGGTCGAATGCCAGTCTCCCTGGAACGCCCTTTATTGCCAGTGAAAAAGCCTGGCAGGGAATATCACCCAGTGCAAGACCTGAGAGCGGTTAACAGTGCTGCAGTCAGTCTCCACCCGGTGGTTCCTAACCCATATACTCTCTTGGGTCAGCTTCTCCCTCAAGGCTGAGTGGTTCACTTGCTTGGACTTAAAGGATGCCTTTTTCTGCCTACGATTGGCATCAAAAAGCCAGCCACTTTTCGTCTTCGAATGGGAAGACCCCCAGACACAAAGACACAACTAACCTGGACTTGTCTACCCCAAGGATTCAACAACTCTCCTACCCTGTTCAGTGAGACACTCACCAGCGACCCAGCTGCCTTCCCATGAGAGGACCTCAACTGCACGCTGGTACAGTATGCGGACGACCTTCTCCTTGCCTGCAGAAAATGAGAGGGCTGCTGGTGAGGAACCAAGGCACTACTGCAACTCCTCACGGAGATGGGATACAAAGTTTCATGGAAGAAGGCTCAAATTTGTAGATAGCAGGTGCAGTACTTGGATTTGTCATCACCAAAGGCCATCAGTCCTTGGCACCAGAGAGGAAAAGGTAATCTGCTCCATGCCCGCTCCCAACACCAAGCGAAAACTCCAAGAGTTCCTTGGAGCAGCAGGCTTCTGTTGCATATAGATCCCTGGCTTCGTGGACATAGTGAGACCCCTCTATGAGGCACTAACTGGGCCTGAAGATAGACCCCTTGAGTGGGGTAATAGCCAAGACACAGCTTACCAGAAAATGAAAGCACTACTCACAGTGCCCCAGCACTGGGTCTTCCAGATGTTACCTGGGAATTCAATCTATTCATTCAGGAGAAGAACAAAACGGCACTTGGGGTCCTTACCCAAACTGTTGGGCCTTGGCAGAGACCAGTGGTATATCTGTCTAAACAGCTGGTTACAGTGGCATCAGGATGGCCCCTTGTCTCTGAGCCTTAGCCGCCACAGTCATTCTGATGAAGGAAGCTGACAAGCTGACCTTGGGCCAGACTGTCCATATCAAGGTGCCCCACTCGGTGTCCACCCTCATGAACAGTCAGGGACATCGCTGGCTCTCAAATGCCCATTTAACCCACTACCAAGGACTGCTATGTGAGAACCCACGGGTCACCATTGAAACTGCATGGCCTCAACCTGGCCACATTCTTGCCCACAGAAGAAGGAGCCCCAGACCACCACTGTGAGGAAGTGGTGGACAAAGTTTTCTCTAGTAGGCCAGACCTCAAGGACCCTCCAGTCTCAAAAGCATACTTATACCTGTTCACCGATGGAAGTAGTTACATCCAAAATGGAGAGAGGTATGCGGGATATGCAGTCACCACTACCACCGAAGTGATCAAGGCAGCTCCTTTGCCCAAAGGCTGGTCAGCGTAATGGGCAGAACTATATGCCCTTATCCAGGCCTTGTGTCATACAGAAAATAAAATGTTCAATATCTACATTGATTCCAAGTATGCCTTTGCAACCGTCCACATGCACGGGGCAATATACAAAGAAAGAGGATTGCTAACAGAGGAGGAAAAGAAATCAAAAACAAGGAAGAAATCCTCGACAGTTTGGAAACCCAAAGAGGCAACTGTCATACATTGCAAAGGCCACCAAAGAGGAACAGATCTCATCCTCACAGAAAACCAGCTGACTGACCAAGAAGCTAAAGCAGCTGCAATGCAGAAAGATCCAAGACAAACCCCCGCCCATTTATTTACAGTTACCCCTTGGCTTCACGAGGATTTGGAAAGGCCAGAGTACTCTAAGGAGGGGCATAAATGGGCACAGGAGGAGGGGACAAAACAGAACACGGGGGGATGTCCCTGACAGCAGACCCGTGGTGCCCAAGAACCTGGCTCACACTGTCATCACTCAGTGCCACTGTCTCACCCACCTAGGCAAAACTGCCCTGGAAACCCTACTCAACAGATATTACTACATTGCACACCTCCCTCAACTTTGTGCTACGGTAACCAGTGCCTAACCTGTGCCAAGGACAACCCCACACAGCAGTTGAGGCCCGTTCCAGGGGTGCAACGGGTAGGAAGTTATCCCTTTGAAGACATAGAGGTGAGCTTCACTGAAATCAAGCCCAGTAAAGGGTACAAATATCTACTGGTCCTTGTATGCACATACACAGTTGGGCTGAGGCACTCCCGACCAAGACTGAAAGGGCCCGAGAAGTAGTGAAAATCCTACTCCATGAGATTGTTCCCTGATGCGGGTTTCTGCTCACCTGACACAGTGACAATGGGCCAGCGTTCATTGTGGAGATCATCCAAACCCTCACCAGCGCACTCAAGATCAAATGGAAATTTCATATAGCCTATAGGCCACAAAGCTCAGGGAAAGTGGAGCATGTGAATCAAACCCTAAAGGTTACGCTGGAAAAGCTCTGTCAAGAAACCCAGGCTTCCTGGGTAGATATGCTCCCCCCAGCCCTGCTGTGGTCACGGTGCACACCAGGACCCACCGGCTACTCACCCTTTGAGATTCTCTTCAAGAGGCCTCCCCACTTAATCAGCATGTTACAGGGAGACCTCAGACAGGTAGGAGAAATAAACATAACATCTCAGCTGCAGGCAGTGGGGAAGGTGCTGTCCCAGGTCAACCGGTTTGTAATGGAGAGAGCACCCATCTCCCTAGCCAATCCGGTGCATCCCTTCCAACCCGGAGACCAAGTCTGGGTAAAGGATTGGAGGAAAGAACCCCTCCAGCCTGTCTGGACAGGGCCCCATACTATAGTCCTTGTCACTCCAACTGCTCTCAGAGTTACAGGAATTGTTCCGTGGATTCACCATTCCAGAGTCAAGAGGGCCCATCTGGACACATCACCAGACCTGTGGACCATGCATCCAGACCCCCAGCACCCTATGAAGATCATGCTCCAGCAAGCTGAATCCTGAGGACTCGTCGAGCCCTGCTCTAGTCACACAACCGGAAGCTGACTAGTCAACGCACGGCTGAAGCTTAAGGAGACTCCATGTGGCAAGAAGCATTTGCTATAACCGTATTCTTACTTCTACCTGTATTACTCCTAGCTTGCTGATTCTCAAAGCCCCTAGGCTGTGAATACTTTTGTCCATGCTGGGTTTAATGTATAATATGTTGTTTGCCCTTCTCCTTTTGTGGGTCCCCTCCCAGCCACACCCAAATTGCCTAACAGGGTGTTATTCCATTTATAAAGGATGTCAATTGATGACAGTGTATTCCAGAATGGACCAGAGGTGCATAACACTCAATACTCTGGAACCACTCAAACCACCCCCTCTCTCTGTACTAGTACCATAGACTCCAAAACCTACTGGACAGGGAAAATGACAAGGTCAGATTGCCCCCAAAGAGGAAACCAGTATACAGGCCAGGACAAGTGTTGGACCTGTTACACTACTTGGGGCAGCTCTGATGGGGGAGGGGTCCAAGACCAAGCTAGAGAAAAACTCACACAACAAACTCAGCAGAAACTCAGTAACCTGGCCAAAACTATACCTGAACCCTATAAAGGCGTAAATCTCTCAGCAATCAGAAAGTTAACACAGCCTTTAGAAACTGATATCCAGTTAACCTGAGTCCTGAACACAACTTATCAGTATATACAAAGGGAAACCAACCTCACCAACCCCTGCTGGCTATGCCTCCCCCTTCAACAGGGGTTATTTATGTCTACTCCAGTCCCCAACAATTAGAATCTTTCTTGGGCAGGAGTCAGCCGGACAGCCCTGTTGGGACCGGTAGCTGAAAATGTACTCATAAAGCCAGAAGCTAACCTTACCTGTGTCCAGAGCCTCCACGGAAACTTGCCAGTCAGCAACCTCTCACACCTTCCTTGTACAACAACTACCTCCCTCTCCAATACAGAGACCCAGTGCTCACCGCCGCCCCCCGCCCCCCCGCCCCGGCATCTTCTTTGTCTGTGGCAGATGGGCATACGCTTGCCTAGATGCAAACTGGAGTAGGGTATGTATCTGGGCATTCTTGACCCCAGAAATCTCAGTTGCCACGGACCAAGATATCGAAATGGCTCTAAATCCTCACTACCGTTCCAAAAGGGCTGTGTTACTTCCCCTCGTGGAAGGAACTGACATAGCTGCCGGAATAGGTACCGAAATAGCAGGCATCGGCACTTCAGCCCATTTCTTTCATAAACTGTCCCTGCAACTCAATGATGACACGCAAAGGGTGGCCGACTCCTTAGTCTCCCTACAGAACCAACTACAAAACCGCAGAGACTCGGACTTACTTATGGCCGAGAAGCGAGCTACCTGCCTCTTCCTGCAGGAAGAGTGCTGCTACTATGTCAATCAGTCAGGAGTAATAAGAGAAAAACTTAAGAGGTAAGGGACCGCATTGAAAGGCAGCACGCAGAATCGGAGCACTACTGGAGCTTCCCAGGGCTCGGAACCTGGATCCACTGGGCCCTAACTCTCCTGGGGCCTCTACTAATAGTCTTCCTGGCCCTTACCTTCAGTCACTGTTTGATTAACATACTCCAGCGCTTCATAGGAGCCATGGTAATCAGACAGACAAACACCCGGTTGCTAGCCCTCTGAGGGAAAAAGCCACTGAGCACACACTGAAGTGTAAAGGGTGATGCTCCACATGGAACGTAAAGAGCATCAAAGCGGGGAATGAGATGGGGAAGGCCTGTGAAGAAAATTTCCTGAGGGCTCAAATTAGCTGCCTCAACTGCCTTTATTTGCTTTTGTGCTTTTGTACATCTGTTTCCTGCTTGCTAACTGAAAAGCCCCTTGCAAAACTGCCACATTGCCTAAAACTTTTGAGTTACTTCCCCTGCCTCTAAACTATAAAAGCTGGGTACTGGTTCAGGCTGGGGTCCAGACTTTTGGGTACGAACCTTCTGGGCCCGCCAGCGTAGTAAACTGCATGCCTCCAACGCTCTGAGTGCTGTTTGGGTTTCTTGTCAGGTGAAATTCTTCCAGAACACCTAGAAGCTTACCCTTTTATAAATTGGCCTGTGTAAATTGGACTTTTGCTGGAAAATATTGGTACCCATCTCCTGAGCGAGCCTCACTGGCCTGGTTCAGGGGCGCGCTGGTACAAACCACTCAACCCAGCAGTCCTTTCATGCCTCTGTAGTGGTCACTGAAGGTCATGCAAATAGTAAGTGGTCCCGTAATGCTAGCAGGCATAATTCAAATCCAGTACACCGAAGGCCCCCCCACCAAAAAAATAATCACGCATCTTGGGCACCAAAATTTCAAAATACTAACTAGAGAACACTCCATTACCAGTATCTTACTTCAGGTTAAGTGGCTGTAACTATTAACCGGGAATGCTTATGTTCAATGTCAAATGGGTGCCAATCTTCCCAAAACCAAGTCCCCCTTAAAGTATATACTAAAAAATTAAAACTAACACACAACCATTAAAAAAAAAACCTGGCCTCCAAAGAAAAGTATAAACTATAACACTATTCTACGATGAGACCTGTATTGTAAAGTAAGGATAAATGATTTAAGGTCCCCTATGTGCAACTTTTCCCTAAGGAATAAGCCTCAGCTTTGTCAGGCCTGTACCCCATACCCTCTTCAGCCCTCCTCAAAGCTACCTCCACATGTGAGACTCCCTGTGGCAACTACCTCCACCATTGCCAACCAGGGCCCCTCAGCTCCTGTACCCCAGCAAAAGCTGGGGAGGGCCAAAACGGCCAGAGCATCTCAGGCTACCTGAATGCCCAAACTCTGCCCCCTACAGGCAATAGAAAAAAAAAGTTGGCCCAACCAAAATAACTCTCAGACTCCAATTATCCTTTTCATAGTGGGAAGGAAACCTGTCTTTCTAAAAAAAAAAAAAATGCTGCTACTTTGTAAACCAGTTAAGTATTGTTTAAAACAAAGTTAAAAAACTCAGGAATCAATCAAACACAGGGCTAAAAACCTTCAAAAAACAGTACCGTAAAGCTTGTTTAACAACTAACTGTCCTGGCTCTTTTCTCTCCTAGGCTCATTTATAACCATTCTAGATTTGTTGGCCTCTAGGCCTCTCATCTCTAACCACCTTATCACTTTGTTTCTTCCAAAACCCCAAATGTCCTTGGCTAGTAAGCTCTATTGTAGACCTCTAAATCAACTTGTACCCCTAAAAGGCTCCCCTCCAAAGAAAACCTCAACTGCAGGGCCCCTTCTAGGCCCCATTTCAGCAAAAAGTAGTTAAAAAGCAATCGACGCCCATGTTCCAACAGAAGTTAAACTTTCCTGTTCAAAGGGGGGAATGAGGGAATGTGTTCTCTTTCCGGGTCCACAAGGGGGCGTAGTTTTAAGGGCAAAAACTTCCAGTGCCATTCCCTCTTCCATCTCTCTCCATCCAAGAGATTTAACGGTTTCTGTTTAATTTTCATCTGTGGGAAAGGGTCAAAAGTCAATCACTGCAGCAGAAGTTTAAAGGAACTCTTTATTGGCCAGGGGGCTTGAAGAGGAAGGAAATTCCTCCCAGGTTAAAAGTTCTTGTCCCCACACCCAGCCGGATTTTCCCTCTGGGGTCCCCTTCCACTCTCTCATGAAAGCTTTCTCTCTTCCTCTCCTTTTTCTGTTTCCCTACCTAAATAAATCACTTTCTGCAAACACTGTTTGGGGCCGGTATTTTACTTTACGGGCGCACTGTGCTGTGGTCTCCTCTCCCATTTTTAAAAAAGTAATAAACCAAGAACCTGGAGAAACGTCTCTCAGGGGAGCTAAGGGCTCCCCTGAACCCCAAAACCCCAACATGTCCACCCAAGTATTGGTAACTATTTGCATCAATTGACATACTGTTGCTATTTTGAATTGAAGAGGGTTTTGAATTTTATTTGTTTGGTTTTGTGGGAGTTGTTTCGTTTGGGTGCAGAGCTCTCTGGGGAGAAAGATAAGGGGAATGGAATGTACTGATGAGCTGTCATCCTCCATGATGGCTTGAGAGACTCATTTCCAGCCCCAGTGAGGGAAAAGTGAGGGCAATAAATGGAAAAAGGAGTAACTGTGTGAGGCTTTGTGCAGCTAAACATATATGCAGCATTGGCTGGGTGCAGTGGCTCACACCTGTAATCCCAGCACTTTGGGAGGCCAAGGTGGGCAGATCACTAGGTCAGGAGTTCAAAATCAGCTTGCCCAATATGGTAAAACCTTGTCTCTACTGAAAATACAAAAAATTAACCAGGCATGGTGGCGCATGCCTGTAAGTCCTAGTTACTTGGGAGGCTGAGGCAGAAGAATCAATTGAACCTGGGAAACAGAGGTTGCTGTGAGCAAGCAGAGATTGCACCACTGCCCTCCAGCTTGGGCAAGAGAGTGAGACTCCATCTAAAAAAAAAAAAAATGATATATGCAGCTTTGCTTCACAACGCACTTCACAAAGTACAGCCAGTCTGTGAGACAGTCCCCATCCCACCCTCCACTTTGGCTACTTGCTGGCTTAGAGTGGCCCCAGGTGAGAAGGGAGAGAATGCTCTTCCCAGCAGGGCAGCAGGAATGACCACTGCAAGAACAGTGTTCTTATGGAGGCCACAGACACTGATGAGGTACCCCATTTTAAGGAGCTTGTGAATTGCAGAGCGTGAATCGGGAGGCGGAAGTGGAAGAACACAGTGGGTTTGCCTATGAACCTATGGAAGATACTTCAGGGGGCTTCCAGAAATAACTGAGGTTGAGTTAGCAGGGTGAGGGGATGACTAGCAAGTTCTATAGACTTCAGTAGGAGACCAGAGCTCATGAAATTTAGGTCTGGTTGTCAACATGACCTCCTAGGTCAGTATGACCCCATTGGCTGGTAAAATCTGGTAGGGGATGTTGTGAGACACTGTACTTTATTCCTGTCTTTTATATGTCATTTAACTTTAAGAATTCTGTCTTCAGTGAAGATACCCTGAGAAGTGCTTATAATGCAGACTCTTTCCAAGTGCAATTATCTGGGGCAGGCCGCCCGACTAACTAATTGCCCTGCCTATCTCCACCGTTCTAGGGAAGGCCCTAGTGGGAATAATCTCTCAGAAACTGTTCCTAGTGCAGCAGCTAGAAGAGTCTAGCCACAGGATTTTGGGGAAAGAGGAAAATCGTGGTTTTTTCTCTGTTAGGATAGTGAGCCAGATAGGACTTGCTAAAGGCCTCTGAGTAACTACGGTATTAGGCACAGATTTTTGCGATTTTAACTGAAGTTGAAACGAGAGGAAATAATGGTGTAAACTGCAACATAAAGGATTTAGATTCAAGCAGTAAAGCATTTCCCAACATCAAAGGGCAACAGATCTCTGCTCTGGGTCCATCATTAATTTTTATTTTATTTATTATTATTATTTTTAGAGATGAGGTCTTGCTGTGTTGCCCAGGCTGGTCTCAGACTACAGGCACTCACCACTGCACCCAGCTCGCTCGCTTGTTTTCTTTCTTTCTCTTTCTTTCTTTCTTTTTCTTTCTTTCTTTCTTTCTTTCTTTCTTTTCTTTCTTTTCTTTCCTTCCTTCCTTTCCTTCCTTTCTTCCTCTTCCTTTCCTTTCTTTCCTTTCTTTCTTTGACAGAACCTTGCTCTGTTGCCCAGGCTGGAGTGCAGTGACCCGATCTCAGCTCACTGCAACCTCCGCCTCCCATGTTCAAGCCATTCTCCTGCCTTAGCCTCCCAAGTAGCTGGGATGATAGGTGCATGCCACCACATCTGCGAATTTTTGTATTTTTAGTAGAGAATGGGGTTTCATCATGTTGACCAGTCTGGTCTCGAACTCCTGACCAAAGGTGATCCACCCACCTCGGTCTCCCAAAGTGTTGGGATTACAGGTGTGAGCCACTGTGCCCAGTCAACACCCAGCTTTTTGGCTCAGCCTCCCAAGTAACTGGAATTATAGGTGCCTGCCACCACACCTGGCTAAGTTTTGTATTTTTAGTAGAGAACGGGGTTTCACCATGTTGACCAGGCTGGTCTTGAACTCCTGATCTCAGGTGATCCATCTGCCTTGGCCTCCCAAAGTGCTGGGATTACAGGCATGAGCCACCGCGCCCAGCCAATACCCAGCTTTTTCTAGGCTCATTTTTAAAGGTAAGTAGAGTGTCCTCCGTTGTTAGCCAACCTTCCAGATCTAAATGGCTCTCTTAGTATCTCTTCCTGAACACTCATCCTTTATCTAAACTAACTGATCTCCTGCTTGTGTTCCCACATTTATATTATTATAGCACTTATAAAACCATATTCTCAGAACTCCTTAAGCGAAGAGACTGGGCCTTATGCTTTACACTGCCCCTAACCCTTGGGAGGGACACAGTACACTGTAAATGTTGGTTTGATCCTAAGTGAAAAACTGACTTGAGACAGGAGACTGCGTCAGTACTCATTAGAGCAATCTGTATAGCACGTTTTTGAGCTTCATGATTGGAATGGGCTGTGAAGAGCTAGGGAGAAGTGGTTATGAGGATGAAATGAGAAAGCTTAAGGAAAATGGCTGTACAATGTTTGGTCTCACACAGTCCCCTTCTATCCTTTGTCCCCTGCCTTCTAGCTGACATTGTATTGGGAAGCAAAGGTCAGGGGCTCTGTGTGAAGGCAAGAGGTCCAAATGATTTCTCAAGGGATCTAAGGGAACTGGATGGCCGGGAAAATGATCAAGGGGCAGGTCCTGCACAGGGACTGGGAAGGCAAGTGGAGAAACCAAAGAGCGCTAGCCAAAAATGCTGGAAGATGATTCTGGGGCTGTGGCACAACTATCCACAAAAGCACCCTCTTTTCTTGATGGAGTCTCAGTATAGTTCACTCAGGTGGAGAATCTAACGAATATGCACCAACTGCATCAGAGGACACTTACTTCACACCCATACCTTGGCACCTTCCTGAGGTTGAAGATGCCACAATTCACCAGATGAGTCAATTCATGGGAAAAGGGCTAGTCAAATCCCAGGCTCTGTCTAGCAACTGTCTCCCAAGTGGAAAAGAAGTTAGCTCAAGTAATCAAAGGATTCCCTAATGCAAGATTTGGGACATGCCAAAGTCCCTCTTTGCAAAGAGGCAGCTGCACTGTTGCAAAGTAGACGAAGAAAGGCAAGGGGCTTCTTTTACACTGGAATGTATAAAATAGAAACAGGGAGCTGTGACTGCCACAGCAGCAATTATGCAGAAAGAGTGCAGTGCAGACATAGAGCAGCACCATCCTATCTGATAACATCAGCAGCAGCAGAGGCATATTCCAACAAGAGCTGTTTAAGAGCTGCTAATTGCTTAGATTCCAATAGGAGCTATGTCTTAAAAGTGATTACAGTTTTTAATTACAGCTTTTTGAACTGATTGCAGCTGTAAGCTATAACGGCAGTAATCTAAACACAAGCAAAAAAATCCTTTGATCAAACACAAAGGAACTCCTCCAAATAAAGACACCTTTATTTCACATAGAGAGCTATCTGTTTCACATGAGTAAACAAGTGATTTATACAAATCTATTATATGTCTAAGCATCTACACTAAAATTTAGGTTCCCTGAGACCGGGGACCATATTTGTGCATCCTTATAATTCCTTACAGTATCTAGTATGGGATGTGGCACGTAGAAGATGCTTACTGAGTTGAAGTGAAACAATTGCTGTATTAATGATTTGATCAGATAATTGTTGTTTGTTACAATAATGGCCTACTGTAGAATTAATAGTGGGAAAAGCAATACAAATGTCCATTTTATTAACCTCAAATCCAGGAAACATACCTTCTTTTCTAGAAACCCAAAAGAAGTATGGAAATACATTCTTGAAAATAAAGCTAACCACTCTACATTCCACAACAGAGACCATGTTGATTGTGCTGTGTGAGTTGCTAGGCAACCACTTGGTAATTCCCCATGTAGTAGAGATGAACCTGTCATCTGCTTTCTTAGCCATGTGTGACAAGAAGAGACAACAGGTAAAGGACAACCAAGAACACCTGCACCTGGATGACAGTCACTCCTGCTGAAGTATGGTGACACCGGAGAAAATCCCCACGCCCTGTCAGAAATTGCTGGAGGGAGAATTTCATTAAACTATTAGCACAAGACATTGTAATGAATTTTCTTGGATTTACCCTGGGGGTAAATCCTGTGGGTTATTCCATTATAATTGTCCACAAAACAGGAGGCCAAATGCACCACAGCTCTGCACGGGAATGGCCATCGATTCAGTAACAGCTCCAGATCAGCAGGTCCCGTGATGCCAGCTGGGACAGGACTTTACCAGAAAGAAGCAGCCTTTTAATCTTAAAAAGGATACTCAATATCTTAAAGAAACCCGTTTCTGGGTGAATAAATCATCCTTTTTCATACCTGAGTATGTGCAGAGAACCACAGAGTGCTTACCCCGCTTCCCAGTGGGGTCCAGATAGCCTTATTTCAGGTGGAGGGGGAGATAGGGAATACAGGTAATTCTGTTAAATGGCAATAAATGATTGCTAGGGAGAATGAATGGATTGGGAAACAGATTAATTTATAAATGGTTTTCTGAGTGAGTCTGCAAGAGAGACATTATCTTGTGAAAGAGTCTGTTCATGTGTGGTTACATTCTTGGTCTTTTCTGCAATAGATAATAGGAGGAAGCCAGGCATGGTGGCATACTCCTGTAATCCCAGCACTTTGAGAGGCTGAGGCAGGCAGATCTCTTGAGGCTAGGAGTTCAAGACCAGCCTGGCCAATATGACAAAACCCTGTTTGTACTAAAAATACAAAAATTAGCTGGGCATGGTGGTACATGCTTGTAACCCCTGCTGCTCAAGGGTCTGAGGCACGAGAATTGCTTGAACCCAGGGAGGTAGAGGTTGCAGTGAGCCAAGATCATGCCACTGCACTCCAGCCTAAGTGGCAGAATGAGACTCTGTCTCAAAAAAAAAAAAAAAAAAAAAAAAGGCTGGCTGAGGTGGCCCATGCCTGTAATCCCAGCACTTTGGGAGGCGGAGGCAGGCAGACCATTTGAGGTCAGGAGTTCAAGACCAGCTTGACCAACATGGTTAAACCCCATCTTTACTAAAGATACGAAAAACAAAAATTAGCTGGGTGTGTTGACACATGCTTGTAATATCAGCTACTTGGGAGGCTGAGGCAGGAGAATCACTTGAACCCAGGAGGCAGAGGTTGCAGTGAGCCGAGATCGTGCCACTGCTCTCCAGAGTGACAGAGTGAGACTACGTCTCAAAAAAATAAACAAAAAGAAAATAGATAATGGGGCTGAGGAAACAATTGTTCTCCTTGTAGGGTCCATCCAATCTTTATGTAGATAAGGGAAAAGTCTTTTCCAACATGTATTGATCTCTAAGGGACTTTAACTCAAAATACTCATTATATCAAGGAGCCATATTTTGGGGTGAAGTTCCTTGTGCTCTTTTGGGGAAAATACTTTAAAGTCTTTCCACTAAAAAGATTCAAGATGAGGGTCTAACAGATACAAGGCAGCTTCTAAATAGTTTGGGCAGGTATGTGGGTTGGGATCAGCATATACCACACAACACGTGTGCGTGCGCACATACACACACACACATACCCCAAATAGCTCTACGATGTGCAGAGAAAAAGATGACCAGCTGGAGGCATTTTCTGTAGTATGCTTTTACAATGCCCAGCCCCCATTCCTGGCATCCTCCTTTCCACACAAGGGCCTGTATCTAATTGTCAACTGAAGAATCACAAAGTTCATAAATTTGGAAAGAAAGCTTTATTTCTCATAAAAGGTTGTAGCCTGCCGGCCCACAGGCTGGAAAGTGTAACCTTCAGAAGAAGCTGAGAGCAAGCACTTCAAGGGAGGGCTAAAGCAAACAGAAATTTATGCTTAGCTGCATGGCCAAATATATCATATTCAGTAAGTTATAGAAGTCATGAATATTTATGAAAGGAGAAACAAGCATATATGCAATTGGGCTTCACATTTCTTCCCAAGTCCCATGTTCAAAAAAGGTGGTGGTGTTGGCTAGGCATGATGGTTCATGCCTGTAATCCTAGCACTTTGGGAGGCTGAGGCGGGCAGATCACTAGGTCAGGAGATTGAGACCAACCTGGCCAACGTGGTGAAAGCTGTCTCTACTAAAATACAAAAAAATTAGCCAGACATGGTGGTGTATGCCTGTAGCCCCACCTACTTGAGAGACTGAGGCAGGGGAATTGCTTGAACCCGGGAGGCAGAGCTTGCAGTGAGCTGAGATTGCACCACTGCGCTCCAGCCTGGCAACAGAATGAGACTCATCTCAAAAAAAAAAAAAGTGGTGGTGTTAGCATGGTTCAAGGGTGGAGTTTTTGGCCCTCTTGTAATTGCCCAGCAGGTTCTTCTTTCCACTGCACAAATAAAAACAAATTCACTGAGACAGCAGTATTGCAGTAGAGAAAGAGTTTAATTATTGCAGGGTTAGGTAAACAGAAGGTGAGAGTTTATTACTCAAATCAGTCTTCCTGAGAACTGAGAGGCTAGAGTACTATGGATAATTTGGTGGGAGAGGGCTAGGGAATGGGTGCTGCTGACTGGTTGGGGAAGAAATCATAGGGCTATGGAAAACAGTCCTCATGTGCTGAGTCAGCATCTAGGTGGAGGGCGGGGGGCCACAGGACTGGTTGATTCCTGAGTCTCAGATCTAGGTGAAGTTAGTCAGTTGCCAGGATGCAGAAGTCTGAAAAACAACTCAAAAGATCACTTAGGTGCTAAAATAGTGATTACATATAGGAAGGAGCATTTGGGGAAGTTACAAATTTTGTGACTTCTGAAACAATGGCCGGTTATCATTTAATTACACCTACATTTTAGCAGAATTCAGGCCCATCCCATAATCCTAATCTTTTAGACTTTCATTACTTTTACAAAAGTGGTTTCAGTCCCTGAGGAAAGAGGGGGTTAGTTTCATGGAGGGCCTATTATCATTCTTACTTCAAAGTTAAACTATAAATGAAATGCCTCCCATGGTTAGCTTGGCCTACACCCAGGAATGAATGAGGACAGCCAGCCTATGAGGCAGAAGCAAAATGGAGTCAGCCATGCTAGACTTCTCTTACCATCATAATCTTTGCAAAGGCAGTTTTACTCTGACATGAAAAGGTGAAGCAGAAGATACAAAATCCCCACTGCACATCCTCCATGAGTCAAAACTAGTCCAGAGATGGTGGTCAGTTTTTTTTTTTTTTTTTTTTTTTTACTGTGAATATATTTTTTATTTAGTCATTCTGTTTACAATTGAAACTCTGGGAATTCAAAATTAACATCCTTGCCCGTGAGCTTCTTATAGACACCAGAAAAAGTTTCAACCTTGTGTTCCACATTGTTCTGCTGTGCTTTGTCCAAATGAACCTTTATGAGCCGGCTGCCATCCAGTTT